>QRFJ01001042.1:157797-170290 GCA_006176705.1 Cocos nucifera
GGGTTCCATATTGAAATCCTCTCTCTTTAAGTCTTTTAAAACTAAGTCTAAACCAGATGGTAATCGCAGAGGGTATGTTCCCACGGCTACTGCAGCAACTCTTGCTCCATTACCGATGCGTAGGATCATGTCTCCATCCCTCAGCCTCCTGCTATCCTCAAGACCCTGCATAGAAGTGCACAGATGAGCACTAGAACCAGAGTCAAGCACCCAACTGGATGCAGAAGAAACCGTAAGGTTAGACTCAATAACGAGCATACCTCCAGAAGGACCTTCCTTCTTGTTCTTCAGGGTGGCCAGGTAAGTAGGGCAGTTCCGCTTCCAATGGCCGTCGCTGTTGCAATGGAAACACTTTCCTTTGCCATCGACCTTCTTCTTCGGTTCTGCCTTCTTCTTCTTTGATCCTTCTACCTTTTGCTTTTTCACAGACTTCTTTTTCTTTCCATAAGACTTTCTTTTGGAAGAAGTCCGTTCCATAGCAAGAACTGAGCCTTTAGAACCTTTCATAGAAAGCTCAGCGGTAACCAGCATATTCATCAACTCGGCCAAGGAATTTTGAAGTTTATGCATGTGGTAATTCATGATGAATTGCCCATATGCATCAGTCAAGGATTGCAGAATAATATCGTTCTGCAGATCCAAGTCCAACTTCACACCGAGCTTCTCAAGCTCTTCCATGTCCTTGATCATTGTCAGACAGTGATCTTGGACTGACTGCCCATCACGCATCTTAGCCTTAAAAAGTCATTTTGTGACTTGATATTTGGCTGCGCGACTCTGTTCACCAAACATCTCCTGCAGGTGAGCCAACATTTGGCGAGCAGTCCCGATATCTTCATGTTGGCGCTGGAGCTCATCAGACATCGAGCCCAACATGTAGTATCTGGCCTTATTGTCTTCGTCAATCCATTTTTCCAGAGACGCTCTCTGTTCAGTGGATGGACGAGCTGGTAAGGTGGGAGGGTCCTGGTCCAAAACATGTGTTAACTTCTCTGAACCCAAAACAATTTTGTAGTTCCTGAGCCAATCTTTATAATTGGGTCCAGTCAGTCTATGTGTGTCTAGGATACGTGCCAGTGGGTTGGACGCAGACATTTTCCTGTAGAGAGTCAAAGATTCTAGTTAGATACTGTAATTTTGACTTGACCAATTTGTTTAGGGATTTTATTTTTAAACAAATTAGCTCCCACTATTTTCTCGGATCCCTACACTCCCTTTGTAGAGATGCGAAAATCTCCGCGATTGATGATTTCTAGTGGGTGGTGCGGTCTCACCAACTGACTCATCACCTCACCTAACAGTTATTGGTGATGGGTTAGCCAATGAGTGAACAACTCTTGTTCAATGATTCTCTAATCATGGTGCACCCAAACTTGGTCTCTAATTCATGAATCTCACCGTATCCGGAATATTGATCCACTCCTTAGTTAAGTCAGACCCACCATTTGCATAGACTGGGTTCCTAATTGGGTCTCTCACCGTATCCGGAATATTGAGCCCAACTCATCCTCCAGCCCATAGCATCCAATGCCTAATAGACATGGTTGCATCTTCCCGGTGCAACTGAGCCACTGTATCCAGCCGAGAACAATCAACCCCGGGAAGGGCCCGCACGTCTACAATGGTGGAAGACCTCGGACTTAATCTTTTCTTAGGGAGAATTGATTCAGGTCTCATTAAACTAGACTTGGCTTAGTCATAACAATTATGACTAACCTAGTGGCATGGGTCAGCTCGGATTATTGACCACCTCAGATCAGAACTGTGTCAACAGATATGGCCAGGTAAGTGAGACCGGTGGAAGGAATATGCCGTTAACTCGCACAAGAACGCATTCAGGTCGAGTAGCTTCCAATTAAAAACCAGTCGGTCGTCTGTGCCAAACTTACCTTAGACACCAAATTGTTGAGTCAGAACCAATTGGGTTAGCCTACAATCCAGACTCTAACCTCTGAGCCTAATTAGGTCTTGCTTGATCGTGACTCGATCTTGACCCAGACTTAATCCTATTAGGCTGGTCAATTTAAGCATTGTTGATCCCATCTAACCAACTCTTGATTCGGTTTGATCAACCGCTTAGACCTAATTGAGCTACCCAAGCCCGAACCCAGTATTATGAATATGTCTTAGATCTGAAATTCTCAATTTTAGACCTAATTAATATTCCATAAACTTAATTCTTAATTAAGTTGGGTTCATAAACAAAATATGCACAATAAATCCTAGGGTTTCAGGATCTAGGGTTTTGCAGAAAGTAAGTTTTGGGTTTCTGATTAAGGACGAACACGCAGCACCCCTACACGTCATAAGAACACCCCATCGAATGGGAAGAGAGGGCCTTCAAACCCTTCTTCGTTCTTATGACCGGACGGCCAAGAGGAACGCCTTAATCAGGAACATGTCAAATCTACAAAACAGTTATAGATCTATATCATATATCTCATATACAAATTTAGATCTAATCAAGGCATATTTTGCATACATCTCATGTATCAAATCATGCATGTTTTCAGATCTAAATTATCACATAATAATCTAAAAAATTAGATTTAAATTGATCTAATCAAAATAAATTCTAATCTAGACAATTATGTAGAACTATTCTACAACTAGTCTAGTCATGCATCTATCATATCTCATATGATATTTAAAATTAAATAATTTTTATTTGCTGTTTATCAGATGTTATTATAACACTTATAATATCAGAAAAATAGTAAATAAGAAGATCTAAAATATGATTTAATCAGATTAAATCAAAGACATGCAAAACTATTCTATAGAACTATTCTATTCTAGAACTAGTCATGCATATCTTCATGTTCTTAGATCCAAATCATTTAATTTTAATTTTTCTGATTTCAGATCTGATCACATCTCATGTGACATCTGAAATCACTTTATTTTCTAATTAAAATAAAATTAAAATCAGATCTAAACAATTTTAGAACCATGGCTCTGATACCAGTTGAAGGGAAATCCTGATTTCCCGGTCCAGGTTCGTCCAGATCTGATTAGATCAAGAGATATATTTCAAAAATTTTCTCTTGATCTCAATCAGATCTTGATATGTTTCAGATCTGATTCTTATTATTTTAATAAATAAAATAAAATAAGATAAATTAAATCAAATTTAATTTACCTGATTTGGGTAATCCTATTACCCTGTAGATGATCCTGATTGCAGCGGAAGGTTCTGGATCTTAGCCACGCAAGCGCCTGGCCTCTACCGGTATCCACTCGGGTTGGATCTGGAGATCCTCTTCTTCTCTATCACACCTCCAAAAATCAGATCTGGATCTGATCTGGAGGATCTTCAAAACTCTTTTGAAGATCTGCAGTCGTCCTTTTGCAGCAGCGCAGCCTTCTTGCTTTTGATCGCCTTTCCTTGATCTGAATCGCACCAAACTAAGTCCAAAACACTTTTGGACGTGGAGAGCAAGGGGAGAAGAGACTATGGCATGGAGAAGGAGGGGAGAGGCAGCCTTGGGGCGTATCTAATAGCATTGGAATTAGGGTTGGGCGCAGGGTCTTATTTATAGACCTCTTGTGATCCAACTCCTCTTCCTCTCAACCAATCACAACCCTTTGTGAAATCAGATCTAAATCTGATTGGTTGGAATAGAGACCCCTGGATTCCTCCTTAGAGGGCTCCTAAGACCAGTCAAACTGGATTCTTAGTAGAACTCTGATTGGAATCCAAAAGGGAGGTGGAGTCCTTGTCCAACAAGGACTCCTAGGCGCCTCCTACTTGGGCTCACGCCACCCTTGGCGTGCGCCCTTCTCCTTGCCAGGTTCTGGCAGGGGGACAAGGCCCCCACCAGCTCTCCAATAGGTGCATGACATGTGGTCAAAAGTCAAAGGGTCAATGGTCAACGTTTGACCAGTCAAAGGTAGACTTTTGACCAAAGTCAAAGAACAAGAAATGGCAGGTGACCAAAAATGGCAGGTAATGTCTTACAAATAAGACAACCTATTCTGACTTGGACAACCTCCAGTCAGACCATATGAAGGCCTCTGATTGAGCACAAACTCCTTTGGCTCAGTCAGGACAACTTATTTATGATAGTAAAAGAAGAACGTTAGGTTCAATCGAGTGCTAGCACGATTTCCTTGAACCTAATTGAATCTCATTCAGATCAATTGAACTAGATCAGTTCAATTGATGATCACCAGATTCAAACCCTTGTTTGTGTGACCCAGTTAGGTTCAGTTCTGTATGGTAATGGGATATGTCATGATCTCTATCATAGACATCATCGAAACTCCTTTCGATGGATCAGAACTCTTCTGATTCGAACAGCTAGAATGATCGATCATCTAAATCATTCTAATTGCTCCCAAAATCCACCAGTGACACCTAGCAGTATATGGTGGCAACCCATCAGAGCTGAATGCGAACCTCTTGGTGCAGCTACCTGTGTGATTAAGTTCTTCTATCTTGAGCCCCGATCAGATTAGGGTTAAGGTGAACTCGTCAAACCCTAGTCTCTGTCATATGATGTAATCATTCGATTCGAGTCCAATGTGAAAATCTAAATAGAAACTCTTTCTATTATTTCACTCTGCCATGGCCATGGGCTTTCTGGACTTGATTCTCATGATCATCATAGGGCTACTCCTCTACCACCGAGGTAGATAGATCCCATCTTGATGCAATCCAGTTCCTACAATGAACATGCTATAGCCAACATACACCTCAGGGTTCCATATGGCTAGGAGACCGAGTAATGGTGTAGTCAAACTATAACACCCTCAAGGTGAACTGCCGATGCATCTCAGGTCAAAGAACCAGACACACTACTGCAGCATCGAGTCAGTCATTGACGAGAAGGTAGACTTCCTAATGACTACTCGAGGTGGTCACGCTCAGTGCCCTCGTTCTCTAACGAGTACCTGTACTCTCGCTCCGGTGTCTCCACACCGTAGACTCAAGACTCATCTACTAAAGAGAAGCGATCGTACACCAACCTTCCGGATCAATCACCATCCTCGTGATGATCCTATGGTCGGGAGCTGTTTATGAGTTAATAATGATTATTCATGTCTTAAATTTTCAACTCTTGAAAATATGAATTATCATTACCATTAACTCAAAGGATGTATCACAGACACTAAATACACATGTGTGATAGAAAATAACCCATTTCATTAATTTTAGTCAAAATTACAATTTTGCCCCTAGAAGTGTATTACAAGTGTCAGCCAGTTCTGGTTTCTAGGGCACATATATCTAACATTTCCATCCCCTGCTAAATCTTGTCTTTGGACTTTGGTCAAATGTTGACCTTTGACACTTAGACATCTGCCCATGTGTCATGCACCCATAGGAGAGAACATGGGGCTTTGTCCTCATACTAAAAAGTAGAAATGGAGGGGTTGCATCCCTAGAGAGGCATGTGCCCTATGAGGATCACGCCTGGAGTCCCATACAAATGGGACTCCAAGTTGCTTCATGATTTCAAATTAGGTGGCGCCAAAGAGTCCCATTTGACCTATCTTGGCACAACCTAAGGGGGTTTATGAGGGACTCTAATATGATTGGATTAGATGATGTCATCCTACCAATCAGATTTAGATCTGATTGTATAAAGAGCCATAATTGGTCGGGATGATGTAGCACTGCATGGCACAACAGGGTCTATATAAACCCTATCTGCACCTAGAATTAAGAGCTTCTTCCCTTTGCCCATGCCACAAAGCTTCTCTCCTTTTTTTTCCATGCCACCTTCAGGTCCTGTCTCTCCTATCCATGTCCAAGAGTTCTTGAGCTCAAGTTTGGTGTGATCCAAGCAAGAGAAAGGCAATAGGAAAGGAAGAAGGCAGCACTACTGTAAGAGACAATGGCTAATCTTAAAAAGCCATTTTGAAGATCTTCAATATCAGATCCAGATCTAATTTTTGGAGCATAGATTGAAAAGAAGAAGATCTCTAGATCCTGCCCGAGTAGATACCAGTAGAGGCCAGGCGCTTGCGTGGCTACATTCAGAGCCTCAGGCAAACATTGGGATCATCATTGGATAATTGGATTACCCAAAATATAGATATAATTAAATTAGATTTAATTTATTTTTATTTTATTTTATCAAATTAATAAATTAGATCTGAAGAGTCTCAGATCTAATTTGGATCTAAGAGAAAAAATTTTTGAAATATCCCTCTTGATCCAATCAGATCTGAACGAACCTGATCCGAAAAACATGATTTTTTCTTCACTTCATGGATGCCTTGTTCGGCTATAATCAAATCTGGATGGCACCATAGGATGAGAGGAAGACCACTTTTATTATTGATCGTGGCCTTTATTGTTATAGGATCATGCCCTTTTGGGTTAAAAATGTAGGTGCAACTTATCAATGCTGGGTGAATAAAATCTTCAAGGAGCAGATCGACCGCAATATGGAGGTCTATGTAGATGATATGCTAGTTAAAAGCTAATCTTCACCAAATCATATTGCTAATCTTGAAGAGTCCTTCAGCATCCTTGGAAAGTATAAGATGAAGCTAAACCTTATAAAATGCACTTTCAAAGTAACCTCGAGAAAGTTCCTAGGATTCATGGTGTCCAGACGTGGCATTAAAGCCATCCTAGAGAAGATCAAAGCCATCCAAGAGATGACTGCACCAAAAGTAATAAAAGAAGTTCAATGCCTCACAAGCAAGGTAATGGCCCTGAATCGCTTCATTTCATGATCGACGAAGCATTATATGCCCTTCTTCCAAGTATTCAAACAACCCAAGAACTTCATTTGGACTCCAGAGTGCTAGTAGGCCTTTGAGGAATTGAAGAACTATCTCAGTTCGCCTCTACTCCTAGCCAAGCCTGAACCTAGAGAAGAGTTATTCTCGTACCTTACTATATCTCCAACAGCTGTTGGAGCCATCTTGGTCAGAGAGGAAGCTAAAGTTCAGAAGTCGATCTACTATATAAGCAGAGTCCTGAGGGATGTGAAAATAAGATACACCAAATTAGAAAAACTTGTTAGATATATGTGCCCTAGAAGCCAGAATTGGCTGACACTTGTAATACACTTCTAGGGGCAAAATTGTAATTTTGACTATAATTAATGAAATGGGTTATTTTCTATCACACATGTGTATTTAGTGTCTGTGATACATCCTTTGAGTTAATGGTAATGATAATTCATATTTTCAAGAGTTGAAAATTTAAGACATGAATAATCATTATTAACTCATAAACAGCTCCCGACCATAGGATCATCACGAGGATGGTGATTGATCCGGAAGGTTGGTGTACGATCGCTTCTCTTTAGTAGATGAGTCTTGAGTCTATGGTGTGGAGACACCGGAGCGAGAGTACAGGTACTCGTTAGAGAATGAGGGCACTAAGCGTGACCACCTCGAGTAGTCATTAGGAAGTCTACCTTCTCGTCAATGACTGACTCGATGCTGCAGTAGTGTGTCTGATTCTTTGACCTGAGATGCATCGGCAGTTCACCTTGAGGGTGTTATAGTTTGACTACACCATTACTCGGTCTCCTAGCCATATGGAACCCTAAGGTGTATGTTGGCTATAGCATGTTCATTGTAGGAACTGGATTGCATCAAGATGGGATCTATCTACCTCGGTGGTAGAGGAGTAGCCCTATGATGATCATGAGAATCAAGTCCTGAAGCCCATGGCCATGGCAGAGTGAAATAATAGAAAGAGTTTCTATTTAGATTTTCACATTGGACTCGAATCAAATGATTACATCATATGACAGAGACTAGGTTTTGACGAGTTCACCTTAACCCTAATCTGATCAGGGCTCAAGATAGAAAAACTGAATCACACAGGTAGCTACACCAAGAGGTTCGCATTCAGCTCTGATGGGTTGCCACCATATACTGCTAGGTGTCACTGGTGGATTTTGGGAGCAATTAGAATGATTTAGATGATCGATCATTCTAGCTGTTCGAATCAGAAGAGTTCTGATCCATCGAAAGGAGTTTCGATGATGTCTATGATAGAGATCATGACATATCCCATTACCATACAGAACTGAACCTAATTGGGTCACACAAACAAGGGTTTGAATCTGGTGATCATCAATTGAACTGATCCAGTTCAATTGATCTGAATGAGATTCAATTAGGTTCAAGAAAATCGTGCTAGCACTCGATTGAACCTAACGTTCTTCTTTTACTATCATAAATAAGTTGTCCTGACTGAGCCAAAGGAGTTTGTGCTCAATCAGAGGCCTTCATATGGTCTGACTGGAGGTTGTCCAAGTCAGAATAGGTTGTCTTATTTGTAAGACATTACCTACCATTTTTGGTCACCTGCCATTTCTTGTTCTTTGACTTTGGTCAAAAGTCTACCTTTGACTGGTCAAACGTTGACCATTCACCCTTTGACTTTTGACCACATGTCATGCACCTATTGGAGAGCTGGTGGGGGCCTTTGTCCCCCTGCCAGAACCTGGCAAGGAGAAGGGCGCACGCCAAGGGTGGCGTGAGCCCAAGTAGGAGGCGCCTAGGAGTCCTTGTTGGACAAGGACTCCACCTCCCTTTTTGGATTCCAATTCAGAGTTCTACTAAGAATCCAGTTTGACTGGTCTTAGGCGCCCTCTAAGGAGGAATCCAGGGGTCTCTATTCCAACCAATCAGATTTAGATCTGATTTCACAAAGGGTTGTGATTGGTTGAGAGGAAGAGGAGTTGGATCACAAGTTTAGGTCTATAAATAAGACCCTGCGCCCAACCCTAATCCAAAGTGAATTCAATAGAGATTTCCCCACGCCCCAAGGCTGCCTCTCCCCTCCTTCCTCCATGCCATAGTCTCCTTCTCCCCTTGCTCTCCACGTCCAAAAGTGTTTTGGACTTAGTTTGGTGGTACGATTCAGATCAAGGAAAGGCGATCAAAAGCAAGAAGGCTGCGCTGCTGCAAAAGGACGAACTGCAGATCTTCAAAAGAGTTTTGAAGATCCTCCAGATCAGATCCAGATCTGATTTTTGGAGGTGTGATAGAGAAGAAGAGGATTCTCCAGATCCAACCCGAGTGGATACTGGTAGAGGCCAGGCACTTGCGTGGCTAAGATCCAGAACCTTCCGCTGCAATCAGGATCATCTACAGGGTAATAGGATTACCCGAATCAGGTAAATTGAATTTGATTTAATTTATCTTTTTTTATTTTATTTATTAAAATAATAATAATCAGATCTGAAACATATCAAGATCTGATTAAGATCAAGAGAAAATTTTTGAAATATATCTCTTGATCTAATCAGATCTGGACGAACCTGGACCGGGAAATCAGGATTTCCCTTCAACTGGTATCAGAGCCAATGGTTCTAGATTATTTAGATCTGATTTTAATTTTATTTTAATTAGAAAATAAAGTGATTTTAGATGTCACATGATATGTGATCAGATCTGAAATCAGAAAAATTAAAATTAAATGATTTGGATCTAAGAACATGAAGATATGCATGACTAGTTCTAGAATAGAATAGTTCTATAGAATAGTTTTGCATGTCTTTGATTTAATATGATTAAATCATATTTTAGATCTTCTTATTTACTGTTTTCTGATATTATAAGTGTTATAATAACATCTGATAAACAGCAAATAAAAATTATTTAATTTTAAATATCATATGAGATATGATAGATGCATGACTAGACTAGTTGTAGAATAGTTCTACATAATTGTCTAGATTAGAATTTATTTTGATTAGATCAATTTAAATCTAATTTTTTAGATTATTATGTGATAATTTAGATCTGAAAACAAGCATGATTTGATACATGAGATGTATGCAAAATATGCCTTGATTAGATCTAAATTTATATATGAGATATATGATATAGATCTATAACTGTTTTGTAGATTTACATGTTCCTGATTAAGGCGTTCCTCTTGGCCGTCCGGTCATAAGAACGAAGAAGGGTTTAAAGGCCCTCTCTTTCCATTCGATGGGGTGTTCTTATGACGTGTAGGGGTGCTGCGTGTTCGTCCTTAATCAGAAACCCAAAACTTACTTTCTGCAAAACCCTAGATCCTGAAACCCTAGGATTTATTGTGCATATTTTGTTTATGAACCCAACTTAATTAAGAATTAAGTTTATGGAATATTAATTAGGTCTAAAATTGAGAATTTCAGATCTAAGACATATTCATAATACTGGGTTCGGGCTTGGGTAGCTCAATTAGGTCTAAGCGGTTGATCAAACCGAATCAAGAGTTGGTTAGATGGGATCAACAATGCTTAAATTGACCAGCCTAATAGGATTAAGTCTGGGTCAAGATCGAGTCACGATCAAGCAAGACCTAATTAGGCTCAGAGGTTAGAGTCTGGATTGTAGGCTAACCAAATTGGTTCTGACTCAACAATTTGGTGTCTAAGGTAAGTTTGGCACAGACGACCGACTGGTTTTTAATTGGAAGCTACTCGACCTGAATGCGTTCTTGTGCGAGTTAACGGCATATTCCTTCCACCGGTCTCACTTACCTGGCCATATCTGTTGACACAGTTCTGATCTGAGGTGGTCAATAATCCGAGCTGACCCATGCCACTAGGTTAGTCATAATTGTTATGACTAAGCCAAGTCTAGTTTAATGAGACCTGAATCAATTCTCCCTAAGAAAAGATTAAGTCCGAGGTCTTCCACCATTGTAGACGTGCGGGCCCTTCCCGGGGTTGATTGTTCTCGGCTGGATACAGTGGCTCAGTTGCACCGGGAAGATGCAACCATGTCTATTAGGCATTGGATGCTATGGGCTGGAGGATGAGTTGGGCTCAATATTCCGGATACGGTGAGAGACCCAATTAGGAACCCAGTCTATGCAAATGGTGGGTCTGACTTAACTAAGGAGTGGATCAATATTCCGGATATGGTGAGATCCATGAATTAGAGACCAAGTTTGGGTGCACCATGATTAGAGAATCATTGAACAAGAGTTGTTCACTCATTGGCTAACCCATCACCAATAACTGTTAGGTGAGGTGATGAGTCAGTTGGTGAGACCGCACCACCCACTAGAAATCATCAATCATGGAGATTTTTGCATCTCTACAGAGGGAGTGTAGGGATCCGAGAAAATAGTGGGAGCTAATTTGTTTAAAAATAAAATCCCTAAACAAATTGGTCAAGTCAAAATTACAGTATCTAACTAGAATCTTTGACTCTCTATAGGAAAATGTCTGCGTCCAACCCACTGGCACGTATCCTAGACACACATAGACTGACTGGACCCAATTATAAAGATTGGCTCAGGAACTACAAAATTGTTTTGGGTTCAGAGAAGTTAACACATGTTTTGGACCAGGACCCTCCCACCTTACCAGCTCGTCCATCCACTGAACAGAGAGCGTCTCTGGAAAAATGGATTGACGAAGACAATAAGGCCAGATACTACATGTTGGGCTCGATGTCTGATGAGCTCCAGCACCAACATGAAGATATCGGGACTGCTCGCCAAATGTTGGCTCACCTGCAGGAGATGTTTGGTGAACAGAGTCGCGCAGCCAAATATCAAGTCACAAAATGACTTTTTAAGGCTAAGATGCGTGATGGGCAGTCAGTCCAAGATCACTGTCTGACAATGATCAAGGACATGGAAGAGCTTGAGAAGCTCGATGTGAAGTTGGATTTGGACTTGCAGAACGATATTATTCTGCAATCCTTGACTGATGCATATGGGCAATTCATCATGAATTACCACATGCATAAACTTCAGAATTCCTTGGCCGAGTTGATGAATATGCTGGTTACCGCTGAGCTTTCTATGAAAGGTTCTAAAGGCTCAGTTCTTGCTATGGAACGGACTTCTTCCAAAAGAAAGTCTTATGGAAAGAAAAAGAAGTCTGTGAAAAAGCAAAAGGTAGAAGGATCAAAGAAGAAGAAGGCAGAACCGAAGAAGAAGGTCGATGGCAAAGGAAAGTGTTTCCATTGCAACAGCGATGGCCATTGGAAGCGGAACTGCCCTACTTACCTGGCCACCCTGAAGAACAAGAAGGAAGGTCCTTCTGGAGGTATGCTCATTATTCGAGCAAAACGTGAATGCCAAACGACCTAGGGATAGTCCAAACGACAGATATCTATGGCACCTGAGATTAGGTCATATAGCAGAAGATAGGATTAACAAATTGGAGAAAAATGGGCTATTGAGTCCATTGACTTTTGAGTCATATCCAACTTGTGAATCTTGTCTTCAAGGCAAAATGACTAAACTCCCTTTTGTTGGACATGGGGAGAGGGCCACAGATCTCCTTGCCCTAGTACATACTGATGTGTGCGGCCCATTCGATGTGCCGGCTAGAGGCAATTTTGTCTACTTCATTACCTTTACCGATGATCTGTCTAGGTATGGGTATGTGTATCTTATGAGACATAAGTCTGAAGCCTTTGAAAAGTTCAAAGAATTCAGACATGAAGTAGAAAAACAAACTGGAAAACCCATTAAGGTTCTTCGATCAGATCGAGGAGGTGAATACCTTAGCCGGAAATTCCTAGACTATCTTAAGGAAAATGGCATAGTCTCTCA
>QRFJ01001042.1:171290-222371 GCA_006176705.1 Cocos nucifera
GTTCAGGGATACACAGACTCGGACTTCATGTCCGATATAGATGATCGAAAGTCGACATCTGGCAGACTGTTTGTGCTGGAAGAGTTCCTAGCAAACGGTGATACCATCTCATCCGCGATTACCTTGAGAAAGATTATGTTGAGGTCAAGAGAGTCAACCCATGATAATGTGGCAGACCCACTTACAAAGCCGTTGGGCCAGCAGAAGATCGAAGCCCACCTTGAAAGATGGGACTTAGACTTGTAGCCAATTGGCTTTAGGACAAGTGGGAGATTGTTAGATATATGTGCCCTAGAAGCCAGAATTGGCTGACACTTGTAATACACTTCTAGGGGCAAAATTATAATTTTGACTATAATCAATAAAATGGGTTATTTTCTATCACATATGTGTATTTAGTGTCTGTGATACATCCTTTGAGTTAATGGTAATGATAATTCATATTTTCAAGAGTTGAAAATTTAAGACATGAATAATCATTATTAACTCATAAATAGCTCCCGACCATAGGATCATCACGAGGATGGTGATTGATCCGGAAGGTTGGTGTACGATCGCTTCTCTTTAGTAGATGAGTCTTGAGTCTACGGTGTGGAGACACCGGAGCGAGAGTACAGGTACTCGTTAGAGAACGAGGGCACTGAGCGTGACCACCTCGAGTAGTCATTAGGGAAGTCTACCTTCTCGTCAATGACTGACTCGATGCTGCAGTAGTGTGTCTGGTTCTTTGACCTGAGATGCATCGGCAGTTCACCTTGAGGGTGTTATAGTTTGACTACACCATTACTCGGTCTCCTAGCCATATGGAACCCTGAGGTGTATGTTGGCTATAGCATGTTCATTGTAGGAACTGGATTGCATCAAGATGGAATCTATCTACCTCGGTGGTAGAGGAGTAGCCCTATGATGATCATGAGAATCAAGTCCAGAAGCCCATGGCCATGGCAGAGTGAAATAATAGAAAGAGTTTCTATTTAGATTTTCACATTGGACTCGAATCGAATGATTACATCATATGACAGAGACTAGGGTTTGACGAGTTCACCTTAACCCTAATCTGATCGGGGCTCAAGATAGAAGAACTTGAATCACACAGGTAGCTGCACCAAGAGGTTCGCATTCAGCTCTGATGGGTTGCCACCATATACTGCTAGGTGTCACTGGTGGATTTTGGGAGCAATTAGAATGATTTAGATGATCGATCATTCTAGCTGTTCGAATCAGAAGAGTTCTGATCCATCGAAAGGAGTTTCGATGATGTCGATGATAGAGATCATGACATATCCCATTACCATACAGAACTGAACCTAACTGGGTCACACAAACAAGGGTTTGAATCTGGTGATCATCAATTGAACTGATCCAGTTCAATTGATCTGAATGAGATTCAATTAGGTTCAAGGAAATCGTGCTAGCACTCGATTGAACCTAACGTTCTTCTTTTACTATCATAAATAAGTTGTCCTGACTGAGCCAAAGGAGTTTGTGCTCAATCAGAGGCCTTCATATGGTCTGACTGGAGGTTGTCCAAGTCAGAATAGGTTGTCTTATTTGTAAGACATTACCTGCCATTTTTGGTCACCTGCCATTTCTTGTTCTTTGACTTTGGTCAAAAGTCTACCTTTGACTGGTCAAACGTTGACCATTCACCCTTTGACTTTTGACCACATGTCATGCACCTATTGGAGAGCTGGTGGGGGCCTGTCCCCCTGCCAGAACCTGGCAAGGAGAAGGGCGCACGCCAAGGGTGGCGTGAGCCCAAGTAGGAGGCACCTAGGAGTCCTTGTTGGACAAGGACTCCACCTCCCTTTAGGATTCCAATCAGAGTTCTACTAAGAATCCAGTTTGACTGGTCTTAGGCACCCTCTAAGGAGGAATCCAGGGGTCTCTTTTTCAACCAATCAGATTTAGATCTGATTTCACAAAGGGTTGTGATTGGTTGAGAGGAAGAGGAGTTGGATCACAAGAGGTCTATAAATAAGACCCTGCGCCCAACCCTAATCCAAGTGAATTCAATAGAGATTTCCCATGCCCCAAGGCTGCCTCTCCCCTCCTTCTCCACGCCATAGTCTCTTCTCCCCTTGCTCTCCACGTCCAAAAGTGTTTTGGACTTAGTTTGGTGCGATTCAGATCAAGGAAAGGCGATCAAAAGCAAGAAGGCTGCGCTGCTGCAAAAGGACGACTGCAGATCTTCAAAAGAGTTTTGAAGATCCTCCAGATCAGATCCAGATCTGATTTTTGGAGGTGTGATAGAGAAGAAGAGGTTCTCCAGATCCAACCCAAGTGGATACCGGTAGAGGCCAGGCGCTTGCGTGGCTAAGATCCAGAACCTTCCGCTGCAATCAGGATCATCTACAGGGTAATAGGATTACCCAAATCAGGTAAATTGAATTTGATTTAATTTATCTTTTTTTATTTTATTTATTAAAATAATAATAATCAGATCTGAAACATATCAAGATCTGATTAAGATCAAGAGAAAATTTTTGAAATATATCTCTTGATCTAATCAGATCTGGACGAACCTGGACCGGGAAATCAGGATTTCCCTTCAAAACTAACTTATGCCTTATTGATTATAGCCAAAAAGTTTCGACCTTATTTCTAGAGACACACAATTACTCTCCTAACTAATCAACCCATCAAAGCAGGTCTTCACTAGCCAGATACCTCCAAAAGAATAGAAAAGTGGGTGATTGAGTTAACTAAATTTGACATTCATTTTCAATCTTGGCCATCTATTAAAGCTCAAATACTGGCTGATTTTATACTGGAGTGCACTATTCCAGATGCAACCAAACTAGAGCATCAAGAAGTTCATATCCCTAGCTCCCTTGAGGAAAAGGCTAATCTCCTTGAAAACCTTTGGGCATTATATGTGGATGGTTCATCTAATGCTTTTGGGGCAGGCATAGGCTTAATTCTCATCAATCCGAAAGAAGTTATAGCCGAATATGCTTTGTGCTTTGAGTTCCCCACTACCAACAATGGGAGCTAAATATGAAGCTCTAATCTTAAGGTTGAAGATAGCCAAAGAGTTGGAAGCAAAATATTTGAAGGTTTATTGTGATTCTAAGCTAGTGGTGGGGCAAGTCAATAATGCCTTTGAAGCTCGGGAGGAAGGCATGAAGAAATATTTGAAAAAAATGAGAGATTTAATCCCAACTTTTAGTAGCTTTAAAATGCAGTAGATCCCCAAAGCGGAAAACACCAGAGCCAACCTTCTTTCTAAGATAGACACCTTAGCCCCAAATGAACTGCCAAAAAAAGTACTCTTTGAAGTCTTGCAATACCCAAGTTTAGAAGAACCCTAGGCAGTAATGCAAGTTGATAATGAGCCCAGCTAGATTGATCCATCGATTTCTTATCTCAAGGATGAAATTCTTCCTAGAGATAATAAAAAAGCTTGAAAGTTAAGAAATCAAGCTTTTCACTATATTTTATATGAAAATAAGCTATACAAGAGGTCGTACTCCCTACCACACCTCAAATGTTTTCGACCTTTCGAAGCTGATTATGCCTTGAGAGAAGTTCATAAAAAAATATGCAGAAATGATCTAGGGGTAAGATTCTTATCATAAAAGTTACTTTGGCAGGGATACTGTTGGTGCAGAAATCCATCCTCGTCGGAGGTTGCCGAAATCGAGGCCGCTGAGGTCGCCGCCGGGGACCTCCAAAATGAAGTCCCGTCCGGAACCGGTGCGGGGTGGCTCCGGCAGGACCCTCCGACGCTCAAGTCAGTTTCCGGCCAACAGTAATGGAGTGCTCGGAATCAGTTCCGGGCTTAGAGGTGTGCTCGGAATCAGTTCCGGAGCTTAGAGATGAGGAGGAGAGCTTAGAGAGTCGAGAGTTCAGAGAGCTTAGCCTTGGCATATCTGGAGGGGTCCCTTTATAGCGGAGCTTAGTTGATGGTGACGGCCATGCCGTCTGGCAGAGAGTCATCGGGCAGCATGGAGTTCGGTACGGAGAGGACGGCATCGTCCGGTGGATCGTGGAGCCATACTGGCACGTCGTGGGCCGCATGGAGTCCGGTACGGAGAGGAAGGCGTCGTCCGGTGGATCGTGGGAGCCGTACTGGCGAGTCGTGGGCCGCATGGAGTCGGTACGGAGAGGAAGGCATCGTCCGATGGATCGTGGGAGTCATACTGGCACGTCGTGGGCCGCATGGAGTCCAGTACGGAGAGGAAGGGCGTCGTCAGGGAGTGGCGTTGCCAGAGGTGGTAGCCATGTCATCTGGTTTTTGTTGCCTACCGCTGATGGCGACGAGTCATCTCTAAGGAGAGTCCGGCAGAAAGGGAAGGCTTGGGGAGTTCGGCTGGCTGAAGGGTCGGCCATCTGTAGAGTTCGGACCGAGGGGCGACTGCCGAGGAGTTCGACCGCTGAGAGGCCCGAAGAAGCTCGGTTGGGGCCAGTTGAAGGAACTTCAGTTGCTAGTTGGTTCGGCCAGGGCTCGCTGAGGAGTTCGGCCGAAGGGGAAACCCGGGAGGAGCTCGGCTGCTGAAGGGTCGGCCATCTGTAGAGTTCGGCCGAGGGACGATTGCGAGGAGTTCGACCGCTTGGAGTCGGTCCGAATGGGTTCGGCCGCCTGGGCTCGCCTTGGAGTCGGTCCGAAGGGGAAACCCGGGAGGAGCTCGGGTGGTCGAACGAGCGTCTGGGAGGAGTCCGTCTCCCGAAGAAGTCCTGCCGCTTGGAGTCCAAGGAGCTTCGGCCGTCAGGAAGTTCGGCTGGTGGTGGGAGTTCGGCCCGGAGCCTGGCGCTGGGGAGTTCAGCAGTTAGGTAGTTCGGCCCGAACCTTGGTGCAGGGGAGTTCGACAGCTAGGTAGTTCGGCACGAACCTTGGCGCAGGGGAGTTCGGCCTCTAGGCAGTTCGGCCCGGACCTTGGCGCAGGGGAGTTCGGCCTCTAGGCAGTTCGGCCGTGGTAGGGGCTCGGCCTGGCGCCTGGCGCTAAAGCTCTTCACTAGCGTGAGCAAAGTCGAAGGCCCCGTTCACGAAGGACGGGATGGGGGGAGAAGCTCGGACGACGGTCCGGATGTGCCCCCACAGCCCGTTAGGAACAGGAGGAGAACCTCGTCCTGACGTGAGCAAAGTCGAAGGCCCCGTTCACGAAGGACGGGACGGGGGGAGAAGCAAGGACGACGGTCCTCATGTGCCCCCACAGCCGGCTAGGAACAGGAGGAGAACCTCGTCCTAGCACGAGCAAAGTCGAAGGCCCCGTTCACGAAGGACGGGACGGGGGGAGATGCGAGGACGACGGTCCTCATGTGCCCCCACAGTCGGCTAGGAACAGGAGGAGAACCTCATCCTAGCGTGAGCAAAGTCGAAGGCCCCGTTCCACGAAGGACGGGATGGGGGGAGATGCGAGGACGACGGTCCTCATGTGCCCCCACAGCCGGCTAGGAACAGGAGGAGAACCTCGTCCTAGCGTGAGCAAAGTCGAAGGCCCCGTTCACGAAGGACGGGATGGGGGGAGAAGCGAGGACGACGGTCCTCATGTGCCCCATAGCCGGCTAGGAACAAGAGGAGAACCTCGTCCTAGCATGAGCAAAGTCGAAGGCCCCGTTCACGAAGGACGGGATGGGGGGAGAAGCGAGGATGACGGTCCTCATGTGCCCCCACAGCCGGCTAGGAACAGGAAGAGAACCTCATCCTAGCGTGAGCAAAGTCGAAGGCCCCGTTCATGAAGGACGGGATGGGGGGAGAAGTGAGGACGACGGTCCTCATGTGCCCCCACAGCCGGCTAGGAACAGGAGGAGAACCTCGTCCTAGCGTGAGCAAAGTCGAAGGCCCCGTTCATGAAGGACGGGATGGGGGGAGAAGCGAGGACGACGGTCCTCATGTACCCCCACAGTCGGCTAGGAACAGGAGGAGAACCTCATCCTAGCGTGAGCAAAGTCGAAGGCCCCATTCACGAAGGACGGGATGGGGGGAGAAGCGAGGACGACGGTCCTCATGTGCCCCCACAGCCGGCTAGGAACAGGAGGAGAACCTCGTCCTAGCGTGAGCAAAGTCGAAGGCCCCGTTCATGAAGGACGGGATGGGGGGAGAAGCGAGGACGACGGTCCTCATGTGCCCCCACAGTCGGCTAGGAACAGGAGGAGAACCTCGTCCTAGCATGAGCAAAGTCGAAGGCCCCGTTCATGAAGGACGGGATGGGGGGAGAAGCTCGGACGATGGTCCGGATGTGCCCCCACGGCCTGTTAGGAACAGGAGGGGAACCTCGTCCTAACGTGAGCAAGGTCTAAGGCCGAGCCCCAGAGTCTACGGCAAGCTTCGCTGCAGAAGACGAAGTCTCCTTCGGACCCCAGCTTCAACTTCGGTGTCAGCATCAGTGGGAGACGAGATCTCTCCCAAGCGATCGTAACCTTGACTGCAAGAGAGGAGGTCTCCCCCGAATCGACTTCGGTTGATGAAGGCAATGTCAACTCCGACCCTGATCACGGGGGGCGACATTGACTCCGGCCTCAACATCAGCTTCATCGACTTTAGCTGGAAATGAGTTCCATTTCAACTCCAAACATCGACTGGAGATGAGACCTCCCCCGAGCTTCAGCTGCAACGAATGCGGAGCCTGGAAGAAGACTTCGGCAGTCGCCTGTTTTGGTACTCCCTTCCTTCAATTTTTGAACTCGGGAGGGAGTGGGGGGGCTACTATTGGGGATAAATCCCGCTCCTGCCGAAGCCTAGCCCGATGCTCGGCCCAATGCAACCAGTAGCCGCTGAAGAGCTTTAGCGCCAGGCGCCAGGCCGAGCCCCTACCACGGCCGAACTGCCTAGAGGCCGAACTCCCCTGCGCCAAGGTCCGGGCCGAACTGCCTAGAGGCCGAACTCCCCTGCGCCAAGGTCCGTGCCGAACTACCTAGCTGCCGAACTCCCCTGCACCAAGGTCCGGGCCGAACTACCTAGCTGCCGAACTCCCCAGCGCCAGGCTCCGGGCCGAACTCCCACCGCCAGCCGAACTTCCTGACGGCCGAGCTCCTTGGACTCCAAGCGGTAGGACTTCTTCGGGAGACGGACTCCTCCCAGACACTCGTTCGGCCACCCGAGCTCCTCCCGGGTTTCCCCTTCGGACCGACTCCAGGCGAGCCCAGGCGGCCGAACCCCTTCGGACCGACTCCAAGCGGTCGAACTCCTCGACAATCGTCCCTCGGCCGAACTCTACAGATGGCCGACCCTTCGATCAGCCGAGCTCCTCCCGGGTTTCCCCTTCGGCCGAACTCCTCAGCGAGCCCTGGCCGAACCAACTAGCAACCGAAGTCCTTCAACTGGCCCCAGCCGAGCTTCTTCGGGCCTCTCAGCGGTCGAACTCCTCGGCAGTCGCCCCTCGGTCGAACTCTACAGATGGCCGACCCTTCAGCCAGCCGAACTCCCCAAGCCTTCCCTTCTGCCGGACTCTCCTTAGAGATGACTCGTCGCCATCAGCGGCAGGCAACGAAACCAGACGACACGGCTACCACCTCTGGCAACGCCACTCCCTGACGACGCCCTCCTCTCCGTACCGGACTCCATGCGGCCCACGACGTGCCAGTATGACTCCCACGATCCACCGGACGACGCCTTCCTCTCCGTACCGGACTCCATGCGGCCCACGACTCGCCAGTATGGCTCCCACGATCCACCGGACGATGCCTTCCTCTCCGTACCGGACTCCATGCGGCCCACGACGTGCCAGTATGGCTCCTACGATCCACCGGACGATGCCGTCCTCTCCGTACCGAACTCCATGCTGCCCGATGACTCTCTGCCAGACGGCATGGCCGTCACCATCAACTAAGCTCCCCTATAAAGGGACCCCTCCAGATACGCCAAGGCTAAGCTCTCTGAACTCTCGACTCTCTAAGCTCTCCTCCTCATCTCTAAGCTCCGAAACTCATTCCGAGCACTCCATTACTGTTGGCCGGAAACTGACTTGAGTGTCGGAGGGTCCTGCCGGAGCCACCCCCCACCGGTTCCGGACGGGACTTCGTTTTGCAGGTCCCCGGCGGCGACCTCAGCGGCCTCAATTTCGGCAACCTCCGGCGAGGATGGATTTCTGCACCAACAGATACTATTTGTCAATAATGCACTAAGATGTGATGGATTATGTAAGAAAATGTAACAGATGTCAGAGAAATGCAAATATTCAAAGACAACCAGCTTCACAGCTCACACCATTAGATGCTCCTTGGCCGTTTGCATAATGGGGATGGATATACTTGGGCCTTTTTGTTATGAAAATTAATTCCACACATGGACCGACATGGTTGTTGGTGATCAGCCAAGCAACAAGAAAGAACTCCTTAGAGATTACTGTGGAAGTACGAACAATAGATTCAAGGAATAGAGAAGAAGAGTAGTAGAGATTTTTGGAAGAAAAGAGCTTTATTTCAATGAATTCAGCATCATATACAATCTTAATCTATTTCCAGTATATAAACTTTACAAAAGGATCAAGCCTCAAGCTCATAAAAGAACTTTCCAAATATAAAACAACCTACATACACAAAACATACCCACAAAAATTGAGCTGGCTTACTTTAAGACTGAGCTGGCTAATCTACAATTGGATCAGCTCAGTCTTAGATGGAGCCGACCTAGTTGTGTACCATGCCAATAGCTTAAAAACACTGCTTTCTATTTTAATTTCCCTCTGAGACATAGCCAACCCAGTCCTGGACTAAGCCGACCTAGTTCCCAACTTAGCCAACCCAGTCTCAGGATGAGCCGACTAAGTTTTTGAACTTTGCAACTTAGGTTGATTTCTCTTCCGGCTTGCTCCTATCTTTTCATGACTTGTCTTCTCATGTTCCCAAGACTTGGGAGCGCTACTTCTGAGCTCACATTCTCTACCTTGGTGCTTCCAAGTCCTTGTGAACTCATCTCTTCCTTACAAACCCATCTGTGCCACATACATCTAAAAACTCTCTTGGGAGTACCTTCGTGAGTGCATCAGACTGATTCTCCTTTGTATGGATATTCATCAGTTCCACTTCACCTTCCTCCACTAGCTCTCTGATCCTATGGTACCTCACATCTATATGCTTTGTGTGCGCATGATAGACTGGGTTCTGTGCAAGTAGCAAAGCGCTCTGACTATCACTGTATAGTTTAACCTTACTTTGCTCCATCCCCATCTCAACCATCAGCCTCCTAAGCCAAAGTGATTCCTTTGTAGCCTCAGTAATACCAATGTACTCTCCCTTTATGGTAGACAAGGCCATGATTGATTAAAGGATTGATCTCCAAGATACTGATCCACTATACATGCAAAAGAGGTATCCAGTAGTAAACCACTTTATATCAAGATAACCTGCATAATTCACATCTACAAATCCTTCCAGAGGGCCTAAACCTCTATCTTCAAATCCTCTTGACTACCCACCAAACATACCGATCTACCATACATGTAGAAGAAGAATCCAGTAGTAGACCTCTGTATATCAAGATCACCTACATAATTCGCATCTACAAATCCTTCCAAAGTGTTTGAATCTTTATCTTCAAATCCTATCGTCTACCCATCAAACACCAAACCATAATCCCTTATTTTCTATAGATATCTTAATATCCACTTTAATGCTTTTCAATGTTTCTTTCCAGGATTAGCCATATATCTACTAATCGTGCTCACTATATGTGCTATATCTGATCTACAACATACCATAGTGTACATCACACTGCCTACAACATTTGCATAAGGGACTCCATCCATGTACTCTCTATCTTCTTCTGACTGGGAGCTTTGACACTCGTAGAGAGACATATGGCTCGATAATGGTCTCTCTATAGGTTTGGCCTTTTCCATCCCAAACCTTTCCAAAACTTTCTAGATATATCCTCCTTGTGACAAATGGAGCACTCCTTTGCACCTATCTCTGCAAATCTTTATTCCAAGAATTTTCAGTGCTAGACCTAGGTCTTTCATCTCAAATTCAGTTGATAATGCTCTTTTCAACCCTTTCACAACCTTCATACTCCTGCTGGCTATGAGCATATCATCAACATACAATAGTAGGTACAGGGCATCCTTTTCATCTACATTCTTGACGTAGATACAACTATCATGTTCACATCTGATAAATCCTAGACTAAAAATAAAGCTATCAAATCTATGATACCACTGACGAGGGGATTATTTCAGGCCATACAGTGACCTCTTCAGTAAACATACCTTTTCTCCTATCCAATCTTCATGAAACCATATGGCTACTTCATATAGATTCTTTCCTCCAATGTACCATGAAGGAAGGCCATCTTCACATCCATCTGTTCCAACTCCATGTTGTACTGTACCACCAGTGATAGCAAAACCTAAATAGATGTATGACTCACCATAGGAGAGAAAACATCTATATAATCTATCCCTTTCTTTTGTGAGTATTCCTTTGCTATCTACCTTACCTTGAATTTGACTCCATCTTATTCTGAAGGTGCTTCCTTTTTTGTGAACACCCACTTTGAGCCAATAGGTTGAGCACCTACTAGAAGATCCATCAGTTACCATGTCTGATTTTTCTTCAGTGATTCCATCTTCTCCATTATGGCCTGCATGCATGAATCATAATCCTCACTCTCCGTGATCTCTACATAGTTCTCTAGATCTCCATTAGTAGTGACAAGTGCATAGGAGATAACCTCATCAATGTCATATCTGATCGACCTCCTAATAGTACATTGGGGATTGTGCAAAGCCACTCCCACTGGTACATCTTTGTCTAAAATCTGTGACTGATCCTGCACATCCATCTGAACTACTAGCCCTCCATGCTGATTTTTAATTTAAGATAAAACTTTTCTACCCAGCACCACCTCAACAGGAACACTTTTGTAAGCAGATGTAACATGAGTGCTATCATTCTCTAACTGACCATCGCTATTCATCTTTATTTTTTTAGTTGCTCCTATACTCTCAAGCCTCTCTAAGATGCTCTTTTCATCAAAAATGACATTCCTGATGATCACTATCTTCTATGCTTCAAGATTCCATAGCAAGCACCTCTTGACTCCTTGTGGATATCCTATGAATGTCATCTTTTAAGATTTAGGATCCAACTTACTTCTCTCGGTTGCCTCTACATGTGCATAGGCTATGCAACTGAAGACCGTTAGGTGGCCAAGCTCCATCTTCCATGCAACACCGCTCTAATATCAATTATTGTAAAAATTAATTTCACACATGGATCGGTGTGGCTGCTGGTGATCAGCCAAGTAACAAGGAAGAACTCCTTAGAGTGATCAGCCAAGTAACAAGGAAGAACTCCTTAGAGATTACTGCGGAAGCACGAACAATGGATTCAAGGAATAAAGAAGAAGAGTAGTAGAAATTTCTGAGAGAAAAGAGCTTTATTTTAATGAATTCAGCATCACATACAATCTTGACCTATTTTCAGTATATATACTTTATAAAAGAGTCAAGCTCCAAGCTCATAGAAAAATTCTCTACACCAAAAACTACACACATACATAAAACATACTCGCAAAAACTAAGCTGGCTTAGTTTAAGATCGAGATAGCTAACCTACGACTAGATCGGCTCAGTTTCAGGCTGAGTTGACTGAAACTGAGATGACCTAGTTGTATACCATGCCAATAGCCCGAAAATACTGCTTTCTATTTGGGTTTTCCTCTAAGAGATAGTCGATCCAGTCCTAGACTAAGCCAATCTAATTTTCAACTTAGCTGACCCAGTCTTAGGATGAGCTAGCTAAGTTTTTGAACTTTGCTACTTAAGCTGATTTCTCTTTTGGCTCGATCCCATCTTTCCATGACCTATTTTTGCATGTTCTCAAGATTTGGGAGTGCCACTTTTAAGCTCACACTTTTTCCATGGCATCTAGACAATAAAAGTTCTTGCTGGTGGTAGTAGATTATTTCACTAAGTGGATTGAGGCTGAACCTCTAGCAAAAATTACTAAAGCTAAAGGATAGGACTTCTTCTGAAAGTCAGTTATTTATAGGTTTGGCCTGCCTCGGACATTAATCATTGATAATGAGTGCTAGTTTGCAGGAGCGAAGTTCACTAAGTTTTGTGAAGACCAAAATATTTTCCACCATTTCACATCAGTAGCTCATCCATAGGCAAACAGTGGAGCTAAGGTTACTAATAGAACTTTGCTTCAAGGAATAAAGGCAAGGCTTAAAAGAGCAAAAGGAACATGGGTAGATGAACTCTATCTTATGCTTTGGGCTTATAGGACTATTCAAAGGTTGCCAACTGGAGAAACCCCTTTCGTGCTGGCTTTTGGGATAGAGACAGTTATTCTAGTCAAGCTTGAACTTCTTTCAGCATGAGTTGAAGCTTTTAGTGAACAGAACAATTCACAAGATCTGAAAGCAAATCTTGATATATTGAAAGAAAAGTGAGAGAAGGCCCAAATCCAAATGGCAGCTTACAAGCAAAAAGTAGCCCACCACTATAACTCTAGGGTCAGAAGCAAGACATTCAGAGTAGAAAATCTGATGCTTCGGTGATCAGATGTTTCACAACCTCAAAATCAAGAAAAGCTCACTTGGAACTGGGAAGGCCCTTATGAGATTATGGAAATCATTCGACCGGGGACATTATCTGAAGGAGCTTGGAGGATCAGCCCTCCTACGATCTTGGAACTCGAAGAACTTGCGAATGTATCATCAATAATCTTACCTCAATAAAACTTCATTATTTCAATATATTTGTTCTTTGGCACAAAATTATATGATGGGAGGAAACGACTTAATTGAACTACATTCTCAAACAAAGTAGAAGGCCTCTAGTTATTTAAGATAGTAGATTAACCTCGTCTAAGTAAGGGTGAAGGCCTTCGATTCTTGAATAGGAGGTAAAGGAGAGAGGTATTTTCAATGGCTCTTTTGTACCCTAATAACTTTATTAGAGACAGGAGGAGGACTTTGTCGTAACAAGGGTAAAGGCCAACCCCATTCGTCCTAATAGGAGGAGGATCTCGTCCTGACAGGAGGACAAGAGGAGAGGCCCTTTTAACAGCCTTTTTGTGCCCCAATGACTTTATTAGGGATAGAAGGAGGACCTCATCCTAACAAAGATAAAGGCCAACCCCATCAAGAATAGGAGGAGGATCTCATCCTGACTGGGGGATAAGAGGAGAGGCCCTTTCAATAGCCCTTTTCTGCTCCAAATGACTTTGTTAAAGGATAGGAGGAGATGTCCTGAAGGAGGACAAAGGGAGAGGTTCTTTCAATGGTCCTTTTGTGCCCCAATGATTTTGTTAGGGATAGGAGGACCTTGTACTAACAAAGATAAAGGCCAATCCTATCAAAAATAGGAGGAGGACCTCGTCCTGATAGGAGAACAAGGAGAGAGGTTCTTTCAATGATCTTTTTGTG
The DNA here is from genome assembly GCA_006176705.1 of Cocos nucifera. Taxonomy (NCBI): domain Eukaryota; kingdom Viridiplantae; phylum Streptophyta; class Magnoliopsida; order Arecales; family Arecaceae; genus Cocos; species Cocos nucifera. The sequence goes on from QRFJ01001042.1 coordinate 184,609, forward strand.
CCCCAATGACTTTGTTAGGGACAGGAGGAGGATCTCATCCTAACAAAGATAAAGGCCAATCCCGTCAGGAACTAGATGAGAACGTCGTCCTGATAGAGGGATAAGGAGAGAGGCCATTTCAATAGCCCTTTTTATTGTGCTGGATCACTTGATGATCTATTAAGGCTGAAGAAAGAGTGGGGTGCTCCTCCTTCCTCCATGCTTCGAGAAGCATACCCTAGGGCACCTTGGCATGTGAAAGACTAGAGAGAGGAAGAGATGTGGAAGAAAATGGTTCTGTTGAATCCTCACTGCCTCAAATCCTAGGGTTTACAATGTACATGTATATGTATCTATACATGGACTGAAATCCTAACACAAAAAATTTCCTAGGCTAATCCAGTCCAAATGCACTCACCCAAACCTATGTACACCCATGGTCTAATCATGCACTCAACCCCATGGATCCAAACCTGGTCAAAACTCTAAGTAGCCCTAATGAGACCCATAAACTAGGGCCTCATGACTGTAGAGGATTGAACCTCCACCTTAGGACTAAACCGATCCTAGCCCGAGGACCATAGCTATCCTAGTCTCTCGAAGCCAACATCCTAACTCCTCCAGTAGTCTCCCAAGACTTGGGAGCACCACTAATCCTATCAATCTCTATCTTGGTGCCCCCAAGCCTTGGCAAATCCTGTGTGAACCATCTACACCATCCTACTTCCTTCAGAGTTGATACCATCCCCTCGAAGCCACCTTGCTTCCCAAGCTGCAACACCGACCTATGCTCCACAGCTCAACCAGACAACTCAGTGTGCAAACTCTAACACCTCTGCCAATCCTCTTCAACTATTGTGCACCTTTGAAGATATTTAGGATGACCATCTCATAGTTGAAGTCTTGGCTTATTTCTCAACATCATCCTAGATTATAGGATCCCTTCTGCTTAGCAGCTGCATCATCTTTCCTAGACTTTCCTATAGAACCAACAACATTCCTACACTAGCACATGCTATACCATCTGACATGATCTCCTCAGAACTACATCTATCCACCTGTATATGTCGCTCCACCTGAAACTATGCATCATCGATGCTGGTGCTAGGATATCGATCCTCCTGCACCCCTCCACTCTGAACTCATGCCAATTTTTTTCTCCACCTATGAAGCCACCACTCCGAAGCTCCACCTATACCGAAAGTCCATTTAATGTTGCAGAAGATCTTGACTCTAACACCAAGTCACCCAAGGCCAACCATCCAATGCTGCACTACTGGGCGTGCTGCTGGACCTCGTACACCATCGCTACTCCTTCGAACTCTCTGCACTCCATGGACCCCTTCGAAGCCATCTTAGATACCTTCACAATCTGTGGACACATCTGAAGCATAGGAGCTCATCCAATTCTTCTGAATCCAACAACTGAATGCTAAAAAATTTCATCCTAGTAAAAGAAAAATCCCACTTTTTTGGATTAGATTCGTTCAAATCTGATTGGATCAAGAAAGATATTTCAAAAATTTTTTCTTTTAAATCAAGATAAGATTTGAGACATTTCAGATCTGATTTTATAGATCTAATAAAATAAAAATAAATTAAAATAGATTTAATTTATACCTTATTATTGGATAATTAGATTATCCTGTAATGATCCTGCTGATTGCTTGAGGTTCTGGAGCTAGCCACACAAGTGCCTGGCCTCTATCGGTATCTACTCGGGCTGGATCTAAAGATCTTCTTCTTCTTTATCACTTCTCGAAATATCAAACTTGGATCTAATTTGGAGGATCTTCAAAACTCCTTTTTGAAGATCATGTATCGTCTCTTGCAGTAGTGCTGCCTGCTTTCTTTCTCATCATCTTTCTCTTACCTAGATCGCACCAAACTAGAGCCCAAATCCCCATGGGCATAGAGAGGAGAGAGGGGACTTGAAGATGGCATGGAGGAGGAAGAGGGGCAGCCTTATGGCATGGGCAATGGTCTAAGCTCTTTGAAACTAGGTGCAGATGGGGTTTATATAGACCCTGCTGCCCCATGCAGTGCCACATCATCCTGTGTCAATCACGTCGCTTCATGCAATCAGATTTAAATCTGACTGATGGGATGACATTACCTGATCCAATCAGATAAGAGCCCCTCTAAATCATCCTTAGATGGTTCCTAAGACTGGTCAAAGTCTAATCTTTGGTGCCACCCTGATAGAAACCCTGAAGTAACTAGAGTCCCATCTGTATGGGACTCCAGGCACCTCTATCCATGGGCGCATGCCTTCCTAGGCGTGCGCCCCTAGTCCACCTACATTTTAGCAGGTTGACTGGTCTAAAATCAATCTCCTATGGGTGCATGACACATGGGTAGATGTCTAAGTATCAAAGGTCAACGTTTGACCAAAGTCAAAAGATAAGAATTAGTAGGTGATGAAAAATGATAGGTATTATCTCAAATTTATTTCATAAATTAAGACAACCCTTTTCTGACTTGGACAAGTATCAGTCAGACCAAGTAAAGGTACCTGAGTGAACACAAACATATTTGGCTCATTCAAGACAACTTAAAATGATAATTAAAGGAGAACATTAGGCTCAATCGTGTACTAGCACGATTTTCTTGAACCTAATTAAATCTTATTCAAATCAATTGAACTAGACTAGTCCAATTGATGATATCCATATCCAAATTCTTGTTTGTGTGATCCAGTTAGGTTTATTTTCGTATGGTAATGAGATATGTCATGATCTCTATCATCGACATCACCGAATAATCTTTCGGTGGATCAAAATTTTTCTGATTCAGATAACTAGAATGATCGATCATTCAAATTATTCTAAAAGCTTCCAAAATCCACCAGTGACACCTAGCGGTATATGGTGTCAATCCATCAAAATTAAAAATGAACCTCTTGGTGCAGCTATCTGTGCGATTAAGTTCTTCTATCTTGAGCTTCGATCAGATTAGGGTTAAGGTGAACTCGTCAAACCCTAATTTCTATCATATGATTTAACCATTTGATTCAAATCCGATGTGAAAATCTTAATAGAAACTATGTTTATTATTTCACTCTACCATGGCCATGGGCTTATGGACTTGATTCTCATGATCATCATAGGGACTGCTCCTTCATACCTACCGAGGTAGATAGATTTCCTTTTGATGCAATCCTAATTTCTACAATGAACATGCTATAGCCAACATACACCTCAGGATTTCAAATGGCTAGGAAGACCTAAGTTATGGTGTAGTCAAACTATAACATCCTCAAGGATGAACTATCGATGCACCTTAGGTCAAAGAACCAGACACACTACTGCAGCATCGAGTCAGTCATTGACGAGAAGGTAGACTTCCTAATGACTACTCGAGGTGGTCACGCTCAGTGCCCTCGTTCTCTAACGAGTACCTGTACTCTCGCTCCGGTGTCTCCACACCGTAGACTCAAGACTCATCTACTAAAGAGAAGCGATTGTACACCAACCTTTTGGATCAATCACCATCCTCGTGATGATCCTATGGTCGAGAGCAATTTATGAGTTAATAATGATTATTCATGTCTTAAATTTTCAACTCTTGAAAATATGAATTATCATTATCATTAACTCAAGAGATGTATCACAGACACTAAATACACATTGTGATAGAAAATAACCCATTTTATTATTTATAGTTAAAATTATAATTTTGCCCTTAGAAGTGTATAACAAGTGTCAGCCAATTCTGGCTTCTAGGGCACATATATCTAACAATCTCCTCACTTAGATCCTAAAGCCAATTGGCTACAAGTCTAAGTTCCCATCTTCTCAAGGATGGGCTTCGATCTTCTACTGACCTAACGACTTTATAAGTAGGTCTGCCGCATTATCTACAGAGTCAACTCTCTTGACCTCGACATAACCCTTCTCGAGGTAATCATGGATGAGGTGGTATTGCTGCTTGATGTACTTGGATTTCTAATGAGACCTCGACTCCTTAGCAAGATCTACGGCACCATTATTGTCGTAGTATAGAGGAATGGCATCTGATGGCATCACTTCAATCTCTGCAGCAAACTTTTTATAGTAGAATGCCTCCTTTGCAGCTTCTAACGCAGCGATGTATTTTGCTTCCATGGTGGAATCTACTATCACTGTCTTCTTGAACCTCTTCCAACAGACAGCATCACCATTACACATAAATAGACTTCCAGATGTCGACTTTCAATCATCTACATTGGACATAAAATTCAAGTTTGTATATCCTTGGACTTCGAGTTCTCCATTATCAAAAACCAACAACATATCCTTAGTTTTTCTCAAATACTTAAGGATACATTTTATAGAAGTTCAGTGTTCTTCACCTTGGATTTCGACTGATATCTGCTTCATGACACTCACAGCATGGGCTATATCAGGTCGTGTACATAACATGGCATACATGAGGCTCCCTATTGTTGAAGCATAAGGGATCTTGCTCATGCATTCTATTTCCTCAGGTGTGCTAGGGCACATCTTCTTGGAAGAGATGAATGCCATGTCTGAAGGGAATGATACCCCTCTTAGAGTTTTCCATGCTAAACCTCTTTAGCACTTCCTCTATGTACATCTTCTATGAAAGTCCTAGCATCCTATTCGGTCTATCCTTTATAGACCTTAATTTCTAGAATATATAGGATGCTTCTCCTAGGTCTTTCATGAAGAATTCTTTGGATAACTATATTTTAACTGTGGTCAGCATGGGAATATCATTCCCAATAAGGAGGATATCATCCACGTACAATACGAGAAAGACAATAACTCCCACTGATCTTTTTGATGATACATGGTTCCTCCTCATTTTTGATAAAATTAAATAATTTGATCACATCATTAAAATGAGTATTCCAGCCCCGAGATGCTAGCTTAAGTCCATATATGGACCTTTGCAGCTTGCATACTTTGTGATCAGTATCACTAGATGTGAAACCAAGCGGCTATTCTATATAGATATCTTCCTCAAGATATCCATTTAGGAACACTATTCTCATATCAATTTGCCATATTTCATAATTGAAATAGGCTGCAATAGCAAGCAATGTGCGGATGAATTTAAGCATAGCTACGGATGAAAAGGTATCCTGATAGTCAATGCCTTCGCCTTGACTATAACCTTTTGCCACTAATCTAGCTTTGAATATCTCCACATTTTCATCTGCACCAATTTTTCTATTGTAGATTCATTTACACCCAATAGGTACTATACCTTTTGGTGGATCTACCAAGGATCAGACTTAGTTTGAGTGCATCGAGTCAATTTCTGACTTCATTATCTCTAAACATTTCTCGAAGTCGATATCTGATATTGCCTCGTTATAGGTTTTGGGATCATCACCATGAACCCCATTACCTACGAGGAATATTTTCTCTATTTTCTCTGAAATAGTATCAAGTACCTCTTAGGGAGATGGAAAACTCTTTTCGATCTACGAGGTGGAGGAGGTAGTGATTGTATTGGCTCAACCTAATTTGGTTCTATTTGGTCCTTAGCTCGTTGCTCTTGTGAGACTTTCTCCTTGAGCTTGCTTGATCTACTTTCCAATGCCGCTATCTTGAATAAACTATTTTTCAAGAAAGATGGCATGTCGACTCACAATCACATTGTGGATCTTCTGAAATGTAGAAATAGTATCCTAATGACTCTTTAGGATATCCTATAAATTGAGCTCTAAAGGCCCTAAAGTCTAACTTATCCGCTTGTTGTCTTTTGACATGAGCCGGACAACCCTAAATTTTGAGATGACTCAGACTTGGTTTCTTACCATGCCATATCTCATACGGTGTGATAGGAATGGTTTTAGAAGGAACCCTATTCAGTAAGTATATTACAGTTAACAAACTATGTTCCCAAAGAAAATCAGGAAGGTCTATGAAGCTCATCATGGATCGGAGCATATCTAATAGGGTCCGGTTCCTTCATTCTGAAACTCCGTTGAGTTGAGGTGTTTCAAATGGAGTCCATTGAGAGACTATGCCATTTTTCTTGAGATAGTTCAAGAATGTTCGACTAAGGTATTCACCTCCTCGATCTGATCGAAGAATCTTAATGGATTTTTCAATTTACTTTTCTACTTCATATCGGAATTTTTTGAACTTTTAAAAGCTTCAGATTTGTGTCTCATAAGATACACATACCCATACCTAGATAAATCATCGATAAAGGTTATGAAGTAGACAAAGTTATCTCTAGCCGGCACATCAAATAGGCCACACACATTAGTATGTAATAGGGCAAGAAGATCCGTGGCCCTTTCCCCATGTCCTACAAAAGGGAGCTTAGTCATTTTGCCATGAAGATAAGATTCACAAATTGGATATGACTCGAAAGTCAACGGACTTAATAGCCTGATTTTCTCCAATTTGTTAACCCTATCTTCTGCTATATGACCTAGTCTTAGGTGCCATAGATACCTATCATTTGGACTATCCCTAGGTCATTTCATGGCATTTACATTTTGCTCGATATTAAAAGTAGATACATTAATATGTAACTGGTAAAGATCGTTAATAAGAAAACCACTTGCAATTTTATTTCTTTCATAAAGAATGTTACAATGGTCCTTAAAAAAATAAATTACATAGCCTTCTAGTACTAGGCATAAAACAAAAATTAAATTTTGGCTTGCCGTAGGCACATAATAAAAATCTTTTTATACTAAGTCTAAACCAGATGGTAGTCGAAGAGGATATATTCCCACGGCTATAGCAGCAACTCTTGCTCCATTTTCAATGTGTAGGATCATCTCACCATCCCTCAGCCTCCTGCTATCCTTAAGATCCTGCATGGAAGTGCACAAATGAGCACTAGAACTAGAGTCAAGCATCCAATTGAATACAGAAAAAATTGTAAGGTTAGACTCAATAACGAGCATACCTCCAGAAGGACCTGCCTCCTTCTTATTCTTTAGGATGGATAGATAAGTAGGACAGTTTTGCTTCTAGTGGTCGTCAGTATTTGATAAGTACCATAAATTCACTAATAAAAGTATTAATTTATTAATTAATTTATATTAATTTTATGAATTATTAATTAATTGATACATATTTTTGAGAAATTCATATTTTTATTAATTTAAAAATTAGTTAAAAAAATAAAATTTTATTATCAGTGGAAAGAGCTTATTTTTTTAATCACAACAAAATAAGTTTGAAGCAAAACGAAGCTAAAATAGAGAAGATATGAATTTCTAAAGATAAAAAAAATTAAATAAAAAAAAATGGCTCAACTGGCTCAAGCCACCGCGCCATATCAGTCGGCACGTCCTAATGCGCTGAGCCAATCCAACGAAGCCAGTGCACCAAGCTAGCCATGCTAGTCAACTCAGCCATAGAAGCCGTCAGCCGATCCACGATCCAGGCGTGGATCGTCAGCTCAGTAGAAACCGACGCATCATGGATCGACACGTGGTGGACCTAGACCCTTAAGGGGTTCAGGAAAAATCCATCACAATTTATAGGGTAAAGAGATCATTTCGCATCAAAGCAGTGGGCAGCGATTTGCTGAGCCATTCGGTGTGTCCGGTTCGTGCGGTTCATAGCTACAGTAATTGCATGATCCAATGGCCTGTATTTGATCCAGTGGAGATCTGATGGCCCACGACAAATCCTTCTTTGATTCGAACAGTGCTCAGTGATCTGGTACGATCTGAAGGCCAAAAAACCAGTCGATGAAAATTCAATGATGGAGAAATCTCCCAGCAGTGATCAGGACTCCCAATGTGTGATCAGGGGCTAGATTTTCTCCATCAACGTGCGATCAATGGTCAGAATTTAATCCAACTTGATCTGGACTGATATACATCTAATTTTGATGATTTTTGGTTCATTGGAGTCCTATTGAACAGCCAGATTTAATCTAGAGTAGCAGAATTCAACCAGGACTCCTTTTAATTCAATTTTCACTCAAATTTCTCCATATTTTGAAGATCAAAGATTTTCGTACTCCCACTTTGCCTAGAAGAAAACTCTCCAGCCCTTCTAGCTCCATAAATAAGACCCCAGGCCTCCAGAGTTCATAGTCTTCGATCAAGGTGAAGCTTTGGTATAGGGTAGAGCGACATTTTGGATCAGAGGCTGCTTCAAAGCAACGGATGCCGAGAAGAAGAACTGGACTTTTACACCATCTTTCTGCTAATGTCGATCCAAGATCAGAGATCAGCTTATTTTATTTTTTTTAAATTTTATGTATTTAAATTATAAACTTTTTAATTAATATAATATTTATTTTTATGCTCTTTAATTTCATACTCTTTATTTTTATTATAATTTAATTTTTATACTTTAATTATTACTTTTTATTTTATTGCAACTAGATGCTAAGATCTAACTAGTAGATCTTAGTATCAAGTTTAAATTTCTGCACCTTTTAATTTTAGCTTTCCGACTTCACTTTTAATTTTAAAACTCTTTTCTTTTCTTTTTCTTTTAAAAAATCAATGATTTTAAATCTAAAAAGACTACCTTTCCTATGGATTCGATCCGACTCATTGCTATCTATGTATTTTCAAGAAGTCGGATTAAATTGATAAATACGGTGTCTTAACGACAACATCACGCTCTTATCAAGTTTTTTTCACCATTACTGGACAAGATTTTTGATTTTTGATTTTAATTTTTTTATTTATTTTAAATAAATTAAAAATAACATCTCGATCCTATCAAGTTTTGGGCATCGTTATCGGAGAAGGCACGAACATTAAATTTTTTATCTTTTTAATTTTTCTATAAATAAATTATAAATAAAATTTTTATTTTCTTATAAATATTGCTTGCTAACTTTTTTTTTATTTTGCAGAAAAAGGTTAAAGAACAAAAAGAACCAGGGCAAGGAATAAATCATTTAGTTTTGTTTAGTGAAATCAATCCTAACCCTAGCCCTTTTCTTTTTACTTATTTATTTATTTTATTTTTAAATTAAATTTTAAGAAAATATATCCACTTAAATCTAATTAAAAATCTTATGACAAGATTAGAAATCCTAACTATTTAGAGCATGCATCATATTAGTTTTATTTTTATTTTTTTTTGATGATTACTGGAGGCAAGGTAAGCCTTTCAGAATTCAATTAGTTGCATGCATCTAGTTTAAATTGCATAGAACCCTTTGATTGAAAATTTTTTGTGCATATTCATATTAAACCAAATTAAAGGTATAACCCAATTAAACAAGATAAGATGGAAATTTGATCACCCTTCCTTAGCCCACAAATAACTAACCAGCATCCTGCATTGACCTAAGCCTTTAATTTTAAAATCAATTAGACATCAGCCCTAGGAACTCGAGCTCAATAGGACAAGAAACTCGAAGAGTTGAACCAGATTAGGGTTAGTCAATTTGATTGATATTTAGGAAAGTGGTTTAGGGACAACTGGGCTTGAAAGAAGGTGGTTTCTAATTGGTTCCATTAGCTTATCTGACCAAGCATAATTGTTGTCTAATGTAAGCAACGAGGGGACTCCCATTGACCTTACACTTACCTGGCCAGTTGATTAGCTGATCCTATACTTGGAGGGCTTAAAGGTGATCTTAACAGTTAGAAGCTGTCTAGATTTAGGACAACCATTAGTCAGGATTGATTGACCAACTTGATTGCTAACCAACATCAAACTTAATTAAACATAATTCTTCTCTCTCTTCTTACTTCTAGGACTCCTTAGGACCTCTTCTTTAGAACTCTTCTTTCTTTCTTTTTCTTTCTCCTCTAAAAATAAAATAAAATAAAATAAAATAAAAATTAAATTAAACTAACTAAAAAAATATATATTAAAAATAATAATTAAAATAAGTTAAATTAAATTAAAAATAATAATTAAAATAATTTAAATAATTTAAAAAAAATATTTTTTTAAAAAAATAATAATATGATAAAATAATAAAAATATATATAAAAAAATTTTAAAAAATTTTGAACCATACATTAGGGTTACACTAATATATGCATGGTAGGAAATCACTTTTTTTGATTTAGTTGAACTTAGTTGAATGGTTGATTCATATTAAACTTGATAATCAAATGGCTAATCTGAACCTAATAGTCCAAAAATTAGATAAAGTTGACCTTCTTGCCCAAAAATTAGATCAACTCCTAACCCTAGGTCAACAATCTCTTGTGCAATTCATATCACCTTCTAATTATCTGGAGTTTTATTCTATTTATGCTAGCTCAATCCATCATGTGAATGAATATTCTGTTGCTGCACAGTTTTCATATTTTATCTAAGAATAAGTTCAAGCTGCTCAAGGTTACTTCAAATTAATTAATGATCCATTTTTAAATTCATATAATCTAGATTGGAGTAACCACCATAATTTTTCTTGGACATCCCAAAAGACTCAGGCTCAGACCCAAATTTTATCTATCCAAAACTATCAAAATAGGATCCAATACCAAAACTATGCCTATAATAATGGTCAGCCTAGTTAGTTTACCCAGCCATCATATAACAACCAGCTATCCTACCCACCTCCTCAATAGACTAATCTAGCTGACGATAGATTTAACCAACTTCAATAATTAATTCTGAATCAACAATAATTGATCTTGACTCAACAAGAATCTATCATTAGGCTAGAAGCTTAAATAAGATAATTAATTGAGTCTAACATAAGGAGAGAACTAGATCAACTATCGAGCCTACCAATTTCAAACAATCCATCTAATGTCCACCAACCACCTGGACCAAGTTATCAATTTAATGTCTCACTTAAGAATCCTCAATTTAAGAATGTCAAAGTAATTCCTAAACTAAAAGCTATAAGATTCTTATGGACTCATACCAAGATCAAATGAGAGAAGCTAGTACTGATGCTAGCCAAAATAAAAATTTAGAAGAACAGGTTAGTACTAAGACTAACCACATAGAAGAACCCGAGCCCGAAATTAGTATTGATGCTAGTTCCAATTTAAATGAGATATACATAGGAAAAAAGAGAATAGATGATTTACCCGGGACTTATAAACCTAATGTCCTATTCCCTTCAATCCTAGAAGCTGATTCTTCTTACAAAAATCAAGAGGCATGTAATGAAGTGTCAATGAAGTTGTTTAAGCAAGATCATATTAATTTACCTTCAGAATTAAAATTGCCTTTAGTCATCCTTCCAGCACCCATTGAATTAAACTTAACTTCTAATACAAAAACTCCATTCATGAGTATTTTAGAAGAACAAATAGAAGAAATTCTTAATAAACATGGGTCTGAAAATGGGGTCATAAATTATGTCCATAGAATTAACAATGATTATAACAATAAAGGGATAAGAAATCAACTTTCTAAGATTGGCAATTCAAAATCATTTGAATTTATCAATCCAATATTTGACACAGGATAGTAAGCTGCATTGTGTCTGGCTGAAGACGGTAAAAATAGCGCTTGTTAGGATGCAAGCCAATATTTAGTTTTCTTTAGTTTAATTTATCTTTTTATTTGATTTTTTTTTAGAATAATTTGAATAAGTTGGAGGGCAAGCCCAAATTCTCAAAGGCATATGCTGGACCAAAAATATACTAAGTCAGGTGTATTCTTTCATGTTCTTTATTATACCCTTTATTTTTTCTTCTTTATTAAAGATAATGTCGATTAAGTTAGGGGAAGAAAAATAAAAATTTTAAAATTTTATGTTTTCAAAAAAGTTAGTATTTAATATTTAGACACCTGATTATGCTTAAGAATCAAATTAAATTAAGCATTTTTAAAAGAAAATTGATGCATAGATCAGAGAATCTATGAGATATTGAGGGATCAAGTATTAAGAAAATACAATAAAGAGTTAAGTCTAGACCATAAAAAGTTTTTTCTTTGAGCATTTCTAATTTTTTCTACTACATCAAAAAAAAGTCTATTTTTTATGGGCTTGTATAGGGTAACTCTATGTTTCTTCATATATAATTTTTTTTTTAATAAAATAGTTTTCAAGGACTTCTTACTGAGTAACTAGGCCTCTTTTCCTAAGCAAGCATTGAGTTTCGCATCAAAATATGGAAAGGACAAAAAGGAAAAGCTAAACGAAGCTGCTGTAACTAGCAAAGTCTTAACTCGTAGCCTGTTTGATTCGAGCTAGTAAGTCTAAGGGATATTCTATACCTAATGCCCTAAAGCTAACTGGTTTGGAAGTTATTGGCCCAAGACTTGCTACATGGATCAAATAGAAAGCTTAAGGAGTTAAGACACTCAATAGTGGTATAACGTTAAAAAAAAAAAAAATTCATCGAATAATCGAGTCCCATTGCCTAAGTAAGCAATGATATTTACATCAAAAAGTAGATAATATAAAAATAAAAATCAATAAATGAAGGGCAAAAGTAGCAATACACTTGCCTATATGAAAGTTTAGACAATTCAAAAGGTAGGATAATTTAGAAAAAGTTCAAAAAAAATTTAATATTCTTTACTTAATTTTTCTATTGATAAGTATTAATATCCCAATGATATGTCTCACTTAAGCTATACTGAATATCAATGGCCATTTTGAAAACTGCTTAGGTAAAATTCAAAACTCTAAAGTTAAAAGATATTTAAAACTAAATTCTTTCTTTACTCGAGGATGAGCAAAGCTTAAGTTGAGGGGTATGATAAGTACCATAAATTCATCAATAAAATTATTAATTTATTAATTAATTAATACTAATTTTTAAAAATTATTAATTAATTGATACATATTTTTGAGAAATTCATATTTTTATTAATTAAAAAATTAATTAAAAAATAATAAAAAATTAAAAATAAAATTTTATTATTAGTAAAAAGAGTTTATTTTTTTGTTCATAACGAAATAAGTTTGAAGCAAAATGGAGCTAAAACGGAGAAGATATCAATTTCTAAAGATAAAAAAATTAAATAAAAAGAGAAAAATGGCTCAGCTGGCTCATGCCGTCGTGCCATATCAGCCAGCGCATCCAAATGCATTAAGCCAAGATGATGAAGCCAGCACACCAAGCCAGCCACACAAGCCGACTCAGCCATCGAAGCTGTTAGTCGGTCCACGATCCAGGCGTGGACCGCCAGCTTAGCAGAAATCGATGAATCATGGATCGACACGTGGTGGACCTTGACCCTTAAGGGGTTCATGAAAAATCCATTGCAGTTTATAGGGTAAAGAGGTAATTTTGCATCAAAGCAGCGAGCGGTGATTGGTTGAGGCATTCAGTGTGCCCGGTTTGTGCAGTCCACAGCTATAGTAATTGCGCGATCCAATGGCCTACATTCGATCTGATGGAGATCCGATGGCCCACGATAAATCCTTCTTTGATTCGAATAGTGCTCAGCGATCTAGCATGATCCGATGGCTAGAAAACTAGTCGATGAAGATCTGACGGTGATCAGGACTCCCAAGCACGATCAGCGGCCAGATTTTCTCCATCAACATGCGATCAATGGTCAGAATTTTATCCAACCTAATCTAGGTTGATACGCATCCAATTTTGATGATTTTTGGTCCATTGGATTCCTATTGAATGGCCAGATTTCATCTAAAGCAGTAGAATTCAATCAGGACTCCTTTTAATCTAATTTTCACTCAAATTTCTCTATATTTTGACGATCAAAGAGCTTCTTAGTCCCACATTGCTTAGAAGAAAACTCTCCAGCCCTCCTAGCTCTATAAATAAGACCCCAGGCCTCTAAAGTTCATAGTCTTCAATCAAGATAAAGCTTTGGTATAGGGTAGAGCCACGTTATGGATCAGAGACTACTTCAAAGCAATGGGTGTTGAGAAGAAGAGCTGGACTTCTACAACATCTTTCTGCTAATGTCGATCCAAGATCAGAGATCAGCTTGTTTTATTTTTTTAAAATTTTATGTATTTAAATTATAAACTTTTTAATTAATATAATATTTATTTTTATGCTCTTTAATTTCATACTCTTTATTTTTATTATAATTTAATTTCTATATTTTAATTATTGCTTTTTATTTTATTATAAGTAGATGCTAAGATCTAACTAGTAGATCTTAGTATCAAGTTTAAATTTTTGCACCTTTTAATTTTAGCTTTTCAACTTCACTTTTAATTTCAAAACTCTTTTCTTTTCTTTTTTTTTTCAAAAATCAAAGATTTCAAATCTAAAAATATTACATTCCCTATGGATTTGATCCAACTCACTACTATCTACGTATTTTTAAGAAGTCGGATTAAACTGATAAACACGGTGTCTTAACGACAACATCGCGATCTTATCATTGTTGCAATGAAAACACTTTTGTTTATCAATGGCCTTCTTCTTCAGCTCTGCCTTTTTCTTCTTTCCTCCTCCTATCATCTGCTTTTTCATAGACTTCTTCTTTTCAAAAGACTTTCTCTTGGAAGAAGTTCGTTCCATAGCAAGCACTGAGCCTTCAGAATCTTTAATAAAAAGCTCAGTAGTAACCAGCATACTCATAAGCTCGGCTAAAGAATTTTGATGTTTATGTATATGGTAGTTCATGATGAACTGTCCATGTGCATCAGTCAAAGATTGCAGAATTATATCATTCTATAGATCTAGATTCAACTTCACTCTGAGCTTCTCAAGCTCTTCCAAGTCTTTGATCATTATCAAACAATGATCTTGGACTGACTGCCCATCACGCATTTTAGCCTTGAATAGTCGTTTAGTGACTTGATACTTTGCTGCACGACTTTGTTCACCAAACATCTCTTGTAGGTGAGCCAACATTTGACGGACAGTCTTGATATCTTCATGTTGGCCCTGAAGCTCATCAAACATCGAGCCCAATATGTAGTATCTGGCCTTATTATCTTCATTCATCCACTTGTCAAGAGACGCTCTCTATTCAGCGGATGGATGAGTTGGTAAGGTGGTAGGGTCTTAATCCAATACATTAGTTAACTTCTCAAAACCCAAAATAATTTTGAAGTTTTGGAGTCAATCCTTGTAATTGGGTTCGGTCAGTCTATGGGTGTCCAGGATACGTGCCAGTGGGTTGGACACAGACATTTTCCTATAGAGAGAGTCAAAGCTTCTAGTTAGATATTATAATTATGATTTGACCAATTTATTTAAAAGTTTTATTTTTAAATAAATTAGCTCTCACTAATTTCTTGGATTCCTACACTTCCTCTGTAGAGATGCAAAAATCTCCATGATTAATGATTTTTAGTGGGCGGTGCGGTCCCACCAACAGACACATCACCTCACCTAACAATTATTGGTGATGGGTTAGCCAATGAGTGAACAACTCTTGTTCAATGATTCTCTAATCATGGTGCACCTAAACTTAGTCTCTAATTCATGAATCTCACCATGCCCAGAATATTGATCCACTCCTTAGTTAAGTCAGACCCACCATTTGCATAGATTGGATTCTTAATTGAGTCTCTCATCATATCCAAAATATTGAGCCCAATCCATCCTCCAGCACGTAGCATCCAATGCCTAATAGACATTATTGCATCTTTTTGGTGCAACTGAACCACTATAACCAGTCGAGAACAATCAATCCTAGGAAGGACCCGCACATCTACAATGGAGGAAGTCCTTAGACTTAATCTTTTCTTAGGGAGATTTGATTTAGGTCTCATTAAATTAGACTTGACATAGTCATAACCATTATGACTAACCTAATAGAATGGGTTAGCATGGATTATTGGCCACCTCAGATCAGGACTGAGCCAACAAATATGGCTAGGTGAGTAAGACCGGTGGAAGGGATATGCCATTAACTCGACAAGAATGCATTCAAGTCGAGTAGTTCTTAATTAAAAATGAGTCGGTCGTATTTGCCAAACTTACCTTAGATATCAAATTATTGAGCCAGAACCAATCGGGTTAGCCTATAATTCAGACTCTAACCACTGAGCCTAATTTGGTCTTAGCTTGATCGATCACTCATGTGATTTGATCTTGACCTAGACTTAATCCTATGAGGCTAGCCAATTTAAGCACTCTTGATCCCATCTAACCAATTCCTGATTCAGTTTGATCAACCGCTTATACCTAATTAAGCTACCCAAGCCCGAATCTAATTTTATGAATATATCTTAGATCTTAAATTCTCAATTTTAGACATAACATATTTCATAATCTTAATTCTTAATTATGTTTAGGGTTCACAATCAAAACATGTAAATAAAATCTTAGGATTTCAGGATCTAGGGTTTTGTAGAAAATAAGTTCTTAATTTCTTATTAAAGATGAACATGCAGCATCCCTACAAATCATAAGAACACCCCATCGAATGAGAGAAGAGGGCATTTAAATTCTACTTTGTTCTTATGATCGGACGGCCAAGGGGAATGTTTTAATCAGAAATATAAAAAAAAAGCTATAAAACTAGTTAGATCTACATCATATATCTCATATATAAAAATTGATCTAACTATAAACATATTTTGCATACATCTCATGTATCATATCATGCATATTTTTAGATCTAAATTATCTCATAATCATCTAAAAAATAAAATTTAAATTAATCTCATCAAAATAAATCCTATTCTAGATAATTATGTAGAACTATTCTACAACTAGTCTAAACATGCATTCATCATATCTCATATGAAAATTAAATAATTTTATTTTTTATTTTTTAGATCTCATTATAATATTTATAATATAAAAAAATAGTAAATAAATTAATCTAAAATCATAACTTAATCAAATTAGATTATGATCATGCAAGACTATACATAGAACAATTCTATTCTACAACTAGTCATGCATCTTGTAGAACTTAGATCTAAATTATTTAATTTTAATTTTTTTGATATTAGATCTAATCACATCTCATGTGACATCTAAAATCATCTAATTATTAAATCAAAAATAAATTTAAATTAAATCTAAATAATTTGTGAGAACCTTGCTCTGATTCTAGTTGAAAGGAAAATTTTAGTTTTTCGGATCAGATTCATTCAGATCTGATTAGATCAAGAGAGATATTTCAAAAATTTTCTCTTTTAAATCTAGATCAGATCTGAGATATTTCAAATTTAGTTTTAAAGATCTAATAAAATAAAAATAAATTAAAATAAATTTAATTTATATCTTGTTGTTGGGTAATCAGTTTATCCTGTGATGATCCTGCTGATTGTTTGAGGTTCTGGATCTAGCCATGCAAGTGCCTGGCCTCTATCGATATCTACTTAGGCTGGATCTAGAGATCTTCTCTTTTTTTATCACTTCTCCAAATATTAGATCTGGATCTGATTTGATGGATCTTCAAAACTTTTTTTTGAAGATCGGGTATCATCTCTTGCAGTAGTGTTGCCTTCTTCCTTTCTCATCACCTTTCTCTTGCCTGGATCGCACCAAACTGGAGCCTAAATCCCCTTGGGCATAGAGAGGAGAGAGGGGACCTAAAGATGGCATGGAGGGAGAGGGGTAGCCTTGTGGCATGGGCAATGGTCTAAGCTCTTTGATACTAGGCGCAGATAGGGTTTATATAGACCTTGCTGCGCCATGCAGTGCCACATCATCTCGACCAATCACGTCGCTTCATGCAATCAGTTCTAAATCTGATTGATGGGATGACATCATCTGATCCAATCAGATAAGTGCCCCTCTAAATCATCCTTAGTTGGCACCTAAGATTGGTCAAAGTCTAATCTTTAGCACCACCTAGGTAGAAACCCCAAAGTAACTGGAGTCCCATCTATATGGGACTCCAGGCGCCTCTATCCATGGGCACACACCTCCCTAGGCATGCGCCCATGGTCCACCTACTTTTCAGTAGGTTGACTGGTCCAAAATCAATCTCCTATGGGTGCATGACATATGGGCAGATGTCTAAGTATCAAAGGTCAATGTTTGACCAAAGTCAAAAGACAAAAATTAGCAGATGACGGAAAATGATAGATGTTGTCTCAAATTTATCTCATAAACTAAGACAACCCTTTTCTGACATAGACAAATTTTAGTCAGACCAAGTAAAGGTACCTAAGTGAGCACAAACATATTTGGCTCATTCGAGACAACTTAAAATGATAATTGAAGGAGAACATTAGGCTCAATCGTGTGCTAGCATGATTTCCATGAACCTAATTGAATTTTATTCAAATCAATTAAACTAGGTTAGTCCAATTGATGATATCCAGATCCAAACCCTTGTTTGTGTGACTCAGCTAGATTCAGTTCCATATGGTAATGAGATATATCATGATCTCTATCATTGACATCATCGAAACATCTTTCGATGGATCAAAACTTTTTTGATTTAAACAACTAGAATGATCAATCATCCAAATCATTCTTATTGCTTCCAAAATCCACCAATGACACCTAGTAGTATATGGTGACAACCCATCAGAACTGAAAACAAATCTCTCGATGTAGCTACCTATGCGATTAATTTCTTCTATCCTGAACCTCGATCAGATTAGGGTTATGGTGAACTCGTCAAACCCTAATTTCTATCATATGATTTAATCATTTGATTCAAGTCAGATATAAAAACCTTAATAAAAACACTTTCTATTATTTCACTCTGTAATGGCCATGGGCTTATAGACTTGATTCTCATGATCATCATAGGGCTGCTCCTCATCTACTGAGGTAGATAGATTTCCTCTTGGTGCAATCCAATTCCTATAATAAACATGCTATAGCCAACATACACCTCAGGGTTCTAAATGGCTAGGAGATTGAGTAATGGTGTACTCAAACTATAACATCCTTAAGGTGCACTATCGACGAATCTTAGATTAAAGAACCAGACATACTACTGTAGTTTCGAGCCAATCATTGATGAGAAGATAGACTTTCTTATGACTGCTCGAGGTGGTCACGCTCAGTGCCCTCTTTCTCTAACGAGTACCTATACTCTCGCTTCTATGTCTCTATGCCCTAGACTCAAGACTCATCTACTATAAAGAAGCGATTGTATACCAACCTTGCAGATCAATCACCATCCTCATGATGATCCTACGATCGAAAGCATTTTATAAGTTAATATTGAAAATTCTTGTCTTAAATTTTTAACTCTTGAAAATAAGAATTATTATTACCATTAACTCAAGGGATGTATCATAGACACTAAATACACATTGTGATAGAAAATAATCCTTTTTATTATTTATAATCAAAATTATAATTTTATCCTTAAAATTGTATAACAAGTGTCAGCCAATTCTGACTTCTAGGGCACACATATCTAACACCTAGCACTTCTCTTCTTCTGCCTCTACACTAACCATCGCTTCAGTTTCGCTTGGAGGAACTATAGCTCAAACCTTGCCTTGGGCTCAGATCCACCTATCTCATTTTGAGGCTCCTGAGACTCTTTGGCTCTCCCTGAGACCTGCTCCCGGTCTCCTTGAGATGCTCCTAACACTATCTACTGAGATATGTCCCTTGGCTGTTGCACCATTGAGGCTCTCTTAGCCCCATGCCTCCAAGAAAGTGCTATTGCAGCATTCCAATGCTCCTTGCCTTATCTTGACACCACCTCTTCATAGGTATTCGGGTCTTCTCTTAGTGTAAACAAACTATCCTTTATTGAATCGTGACTCTTCTTGGTGCTCCTATAGAAGAAACCTGATCCAGGATACTCCCAGCTGCTAGATGCCCCTGGTGCTCCCTAAGACCCTTGACTCTCCCTGAGACCTGCTCCAAGTCTTCCTGAGATACCTTCTGATATTCTCTGCTGAGATACCTTCCTTGGCTGCTGCACTGTCAAGACTCTCCTAGCCCTGTGCCTCAAGGAAAACACTACTATAGCACTCTAGCACTCTTTGCCTCATCTTTGTGCCACTTTATAGCCGTCCAGTCCCAACCTACTGGACCTCCATGGATCATTTATCTCCATCATCCTCAAGGATCCAATCGGATGCACCGCTGAATACATGCCAACTACTTTTCACAAACTTCCACCTGACTAAATAGTTGCTTTTTTTGCTCTACCTCGACCCCAAGCCATTGAGTGATCTCTCCTCTCACATGCCAAACAAAATCACTAGCACCTCAGCCTAAGCAGTTTTTTCTTAACACCTTGCAAAGCCTTTTTTTTCCTCTGGAATGTTCCAAACTCTCCTTCGGCTCCTTCCTCCTCTAGTCTCCATTCCATCTAAAATCGAATGTCTGATCGCTAGTTGCTAGTCATCATCTGCCCATGCGACCATCATTAGATCCGAGTGCCACCACCATCATATTATCACCACGACACGCCATTGATGCCTCCATGGAACGCCACCGACCGATCTATGCCTACGCACCACCATAGGATCCGAGCACTGCCACTGGATCCGAGCAATGCTGCCACTGGATTGGATCACCACACCAGATCCATGCACCTTGGAGTAGAGAACCTTGTCCACAGACTATCCAATGCACCTACCGTCGACCTTGGCTGTGGCCTTGGAGAGAAAATCCTTCTACCTAGTCTCTACCCATGCAACCACCACATCTAGGTGCTGCCACCACCGGATTTCGTGCTCCCCAGTGCTAGATTCTTCCCTGTGGCCTACTCTGACACTGGATCCCTACTCCCTAGGCTGGCTCTCCACTATATGTGCACCTTTTTGCCATGTTCCACCAGCCACCACCACTAGTTGGTTGCTACTACTTGCACGTGCACCCACTACCATGCATCACCACCTAAGACGATGCCGCTGCCTACGACATTTTGCCCTGGAGAAGAAGATGATCATGTCGCCCGACTCCAGATCTCAACATCCTGCATGTGAGCACCATCAGACCACTCACCTACAAAAATCCCACCACATACCATGATCGGCCACCAAACAATTGGAATGGTGGCCAATCACCGGGATCGATGGCGGTTTGCTGATTATCAACTGCTAAGCCCGAGATCAGTGGCTAATCATTGACCACAGCCAATCACCGAGCTTCGTCAATCGGGAGGAAGAAAGGGGGCCATGCCAGCCTCCCAAGATAATTTTTTTTCTTCTTCCATCGAATCCTATTTTCCTCTTCCTTGCATTGGATCTATTCTTCATGCCTCCTCATCAAAATGGCACTGATACCAATTATTGTGCAGGATTGCTTGACCATATATTTGTTAGATATATGTGTCCCAGAAGCCAGAATTGGCTGACACTTGTAATACATTTCTAGGAGCAAAATTATAATTTTGACTATTATCAATAAAATGGGTTATTTACTATCACATATGTGTATCTAGTGTCTGTGATACATCCTTTGAGTTAATGGTAATGATAATTCATATTTTCAAGAGTTGAAAATTTAAGACATGAATAATCATTATTAACTCATAAAATGCTCCCAACCATAGGATCATCACGAGGATGGTGATTGATCCGAAAGATTGGTATACAATTGCTTCTCTTTAGTAGATGAGTCTTGAGTCTACGATGTGAAGATACCAAAGCAAGAGTACAGATACTCATTAGAGAATGAGGACACTGAGCGTGACCACCTCGAGTAGTCATTAGGAAGTCTACCTTCTCGTCAATGACTGACTCGATGCTGCAGTGGTGTGTCTGGTTCTTTGATCTGAGGTGCATCGATAGTTCACCTTGAGGATGTTATAGTTTGACTACACCACAACTCGATCTCCAAGCCATACGAAACCCTAAGGTGTACGTTAGCTATAGCATGTTCATTGTAGGAACTGGATTGCATCAAGATGGAGTCTATCTACATCGGTGGTAGAGGAGCAGCCCTATGATGATCATGAGAATCAAGTCCAAATGCCCATGGCCATGGCAGAGTGAAATAATAGAAAGAGTTTCTATTTAGGTTTTCACATCAGACTTGAATCGAATGATTACATCATATGACAGAAACTAGGGTTTGATGAGTTCACCTTAACCCTAATCTAATTGGGAGCTCAAGATAAAAGAAAATCACATAGGTAGCTGCACCAAGAGGTTCGCATTCAGCTCTGATGGGTTGCCACCATATACTGTTAGGTTGGGAGCAATTAGAATAATTTAGATGATCGATCATTCTAGCTGTTTGAATCAGAAGAGTTCTGATCCATCGAAAGAAGTTTCGATGATTGATAAACATCATAAATTCACCAATAAAAGTATTAATTTATCAATTAATTTATATTAATTTTTAATAATTAATAATCAATTTATATATAATTTTTGAAAAATTCATATTTTTATTAATTAAAAAATTAATTAAAAATTAATAAAAATTAATAAAAATTAAAAAATAAAATTTTATTATCAATAGAAAGAGCTCATTTTTCTGATCACAATAAAATAAATTTCAAGTAAAACGGAGCTAAAATGAAAAAGATATAAATTTTTAAAAAAATATAAAATAAATAAAAATTAAATAAAAAAAAATGGCTCAGCCGGCTCCGCAAGCCGAGCCACCAAGCCAAGCCGAGCCATCAAGCCGACTCAGCCGTTGAAGCCATCAGCCGGTCCACGATCCAGGCGTGGACCGCCAGCTCAGCAAATTCCGGCGAATCAGAGATTGCCACGTGGTGGACCTAGACCCCTTAAGGGTCTACAGAAATTTATCGCGGCTCACAAGGGTAATTTCAGTCTTTTCGTCTGACAACAGCGGCGCTGATTGGTTGCGGTGTGCGGTGCGGCCGGTCCACGCGGTCCATGGGAACAGTTATTGCGCGATCGGACGGATGTGGTTGTTTGCGGTCAGGATCGGACGGCTGTGGTTGCTTCCGAATTTTATTCAGATACAAACATCACGCGGATCACCATCGGATGGCAGCGCTCGATCCAGGCGATGATCCGACGGTCCAGAATGCTGCCGGCGGTGATCAAGACTCCCGAAGCGCGATTTGCGGCCAGATTTCCTCGATCAAGCGCGATCCAACGGCCAGAATTTAATCCGACCCGATCTGAGCTTATCTGCATCCGATTTTGATGATTTTTGGACCGTTGGATTCCTGTTGAACGGCTGGATTTTATCAGATTTAGCAGAGTCATATCAGAGCTATTTTGATTCAAATTTTATCCGAATTTCTTTGTATTTTTACGATTACAAAGGCTATTAGTCCCATATTGCCTTTAGAAAAAATATCCAGCCCTCCTAGCTCTATAAAAAGGACCCCAGGCCATCAAAAATTGATATCTCCGATCAAGGTGAAGCTTTGGTACAGGGCGAAGCCAGGCTATGGGTTAAAGGCTGCTTCGAAGCAACGGGTGCCGAGAAGAAGAGCCGAGCTTCTACACCATCTTTCTGCCAATGCCGATCCAAGATCAGAGATCAGGCTATTTTATTTTATTTCTTTTCTTTTTAAATTTTATGTATTTAAATTCTAAAATTTTAATTAATAAAAATTTTATTTTTGCATTTTAATTTCTTGCTTTTTAATTTTTATTGTAATTTAATTTCTGCACTTTAATTATTATTGCTTTGCAAGTAGATGCTAAGATCTAACTAGTAGATCTTAGTACCAAGTTTAAATTCTGCATCTTTTAATTTTCGCTTTTTTTATTTTCCGACTTCACTTTTGATCTCGAAACTCTTCTTTTTTATTTTATTCTTTTATAAAATCAAAGATTTCAAATCTAAAAACACTACCTTCCCTGTGGATTCGACCCGACTCACTACTATCTACGCAATTTTAATGATTTTAAGAAGTCGGATTAAACTGATAAACACGGTGTCTTAACGACAGCATCGCGTCCCTATCAAGTTTTTGGCGCCGTTGCCGGGGAAGGAATAGATGCTATTTTAAATTCTTTGATTTCTTTGATTTTTTTTTGTAAATTAATTATAAATAAAATTTTTAATATTGCTTACTAATTTTTTTTATTATTTTGCAGAAAAAAAAAGAGAAAACAAAGAAAGCATCAGAAGTTTTGCCTGGTGAGATCAATCCTAACCCTAGTCCTCTTTTCTTTTTATTTTATTTATTTATTTATTTTATTTTTAAATTAATTTAAAAAAATATTCCATTTAAACCTAATTAAAAGCCTCATGATAAGATTAGAAACCCTAACTGTTTAGAGCATGCATCATATTAGTTTTATTTTTATTTTATTTTTTTATTTTTTTTGGTGATTGCTGGAGGCAAGGTAAGCCTTTCAGAATTTAATTAGTTGCATGCATCTAGTTTAAATTGCATAGAACCCTTTGATTGAATTTTTTTTTTTATGCATATTCATATTAAATCAAATTAAGGGCACAACCCAATTAAACAAGATAAGGTGGGGATTTGATCACCCTTCCTTAGCCCACAAACAACCAACCAGCATCCTGCATTGACCTAAGCCTTTAATTTTAAAATCAATTAGACATCAACCCTAGGAACTCGAGCTCAATAGGATAAGGAATCCTAAGAGTTGAACCGGGTTAGGATAAGTCAATTTGACTGGTGTCTAGGAAAGTGGTTCAGGGACGATTGGGCCCGAAGGAAGGTGGTTTCTAATTGGTTCCGTTCGCTTACCTGGCCAAGCATAATTGGTGTCTAAGGCAAGCAACGGGGGGACTCCCACCGACCTTACACTTACCTGGCCAGTTGATTGGCTAATCCTACACTTGGAGGGCTTGAAGGTGACCTTGGCAGTTAGGAGCTGTCTAGATCTAGGATAACCCTTAGTCAGGATTGATTGACCAACTTGATTGCTAACCAACATTAGATCTAATTAAACCGAATTCTTCTCTTTCTTCTTAGTTCTAGGACTCCTTAGGACCTCTTCTTTAGAACTCTTTTTTCTTTCTTCTCCTTTCTCCTCTAAAAATAAAATAAAATAAAAATTAAACTAACTAAAAATTAATAATTAAATTAAATTAAAATTAATAAATAAAAATAATTAAAAAAAATTAATTTTTAATATAATAAAATAATAATAATAATAATAAATAAAAAAATATTCTAAAAATTTTTAAACCATACATTAGGGTTACACTAATACATGCATGGTAGGAAATCGCTTTTTCTGATTTAGTTGAACTTAATTGAATGGTTGATTCATATTAAACATAATAATCAAATGGCTAATATAAATCTAATAGTCCAAAAATTAGATAAAGTTGACCTTCTTGATCAGAAAATAGATCAACTCCTAACCCTAGGTCAACAATCTTCTAATTATCAGGAGAGTTATTCAATCTGTGCTAGTCCAACCCATCATGTAAGTGAATATCCTATGACTGCACAGTTTCCATATTTTATCCAAGAACAAGTTCAAGCTACTCAAGGATACTCCAAATTGATTAATGACCCATTTTCAAATTCATATAATTCAGATTGGAGTAACTTTAATTTTTCTTGGACATCCCAACAGACTCAGGCTCAGACCCAAATTTCACTTGAGCAAAATTATCAAAATTATGCCTATAATAATGGTCAGCCTAGTCAGTTTAACCAGCCATCATATTATAATCAGCCTTCATACCCACCTCCTCAACAGACCAATCTAGCTGATGATAGATTTAACCAACTTCAACAATTAATTCTAACTCAACAGCAATCTATCGCCAGACTAGAAGCTCAAATAGGATAATTAGTTGAGTCTAACATGAGGAGAGAACTAGATCAACTACCGAACCTACCAATTTTAAATAACCCACCTAATGACTACCAACCACCTGGATTAAATTATCAATCTAATGTTTCATCTAAGAATCTTCAATTTGAGAATACCAAAGTAATTCCTGAACTTAAAAGCTATAGGATTCTTATGGACCCATACCAAGACCAGGTGAGAGAGGCTAGTACTGATGCTAGCCAAAATAAAAATTTAGAGGAACTGGTTAGTACTGAGACTAACCACATAGAAGAACCCAAGCCAGGAATTAGTACTGATGCTAGTTCCAGTTTAAATGAGATAGAAATAAGGGAAAAGAGAATAGATGATTTACCCGAGACTTATAAACCTAATGTCCTATTCCCTTCAACCCTAGAAGCTGGTTCTTCTTATAAAAATCAAAAGGCATGTAATGAAATGTCAATGGAGTTGTTTAAGCAGGATCACATTAATTTACCTCCAGAATTAAAACCGCCTTTAGTCACCATTCCAGCACCCATTGAATCAAACTTAACTCCTAAAACTCCATTTATGAGCATTTTAGAAAAACAAATAGGAGAAATTCTTAATAAACATGGGTCTGAGAATGGAATCACAAATTATATCCCTAAAATTAACAAAGATTATATCAATAATGGGATTAAACATCAACTTTCTGAGATTGGCAATTCAAAACCATTGGAATTTATCAATCTAATATTCGACACAGGATAGTGAGCTACATTGTGTCTGGCTGAAGACGGTAAACTTAGCGCTTGTTGGGAGGCAACCCAATATTTAGTTTTTATCTAATTTATCTTTTTAGTTTATCTCTTTTTAGGATAATTTGAATAAGTTGGAGGGAGAGCTCAAATTTTCAAAGGCATGTGCTGGACCAAAAAAAATAAAAAAATAAAAAATAAATAAATAAATAAATAAATAAAATAAATAAAATATATATATACTGAGTTAGGTGTATTCTTCCATGTTACATCCTTTATTTTTTCTTCTCCATTGAGGACAATGTCGATTAAGTTGGGGGGAGGGAAAAATAAAATTTTTTTAAAATTTTAAGTCCTCGAAAAAGTTAGTATTTAGTATTTAGATACCTGATTATGCTTAAGAATCGAATAAAACTAAGCATTTTTAAAAGAAAATTGATACACAGATCAGAGAATCTGTGAGATATTGAGGAATCAAGTATTAAGAAAATTCAATAAAGAGTTAAGTCCAGAACATAAAAAATTTTTTCTTGGAGCATTTCTAATTATTTTTACTAGCATCAAAGAAAAGTCTACTTTTTATAGGCTTGTGTAGGGTAACTATACATTTCTTCATATAAAAATTTATTTTAATAAAATAGTTTCCAAGTACTTCTCACTGAGTAACCGGGCCTCTTTGCCTAAGCAAGCATTGAGTTTCGCGTCAAAAGGTGGGAAGGGCAAAGAAGCTCGTTGTAAAGCTAGTCTTAACTCGTAGCCTATTTGATTCGAGCTAGTAAGCCCGAGGGGTATTCTATACCTAGTGCCCTAAAGCCAACTGGTTTGGGAGTCATTGGCCCAAGACTCGCTACATGGATCAAATAGAAAGCTTAAGGAGTTAAGACACTCAATAGTGGTACAACGTTAAAAAAAAAAAAAAAAAAAAAAAAAAAAAAAAAAAAAACATTGGTTTCCCACCGAGTAACCGGGATCCCGTTGCCTAAGTAAGCAATGATATTCGCACGTCAAAAAGTGGGCAATGTGAAAATAAAAATTAATAAATGAAGGATGGAAGTAGCAATACACCTGCCTATATGAAAGTTTAGACAAATCAGAGATAAAAGTGGAATAATTTAGAAAAAGTTCTGAAAAATTTAATGTTCTTTACTTAATTTTTCTATTGATAAGTATTAATACCCCAATGATATATCTCATTTAAGCTCTACTGAATATCAATGGCCATTTTGAAAATTGCTTAGGTAAAATTCGAAACTCTAAAGTTAAAAGGTATTTAAAACTAAATTCTTTCTTTACTCGAGGACGAGCAAAGCTTAAGTTGGGGGGTGTGATAAACATCATAAATTCACCAATAAAAGTATTAATTTATCAATTAATTTATATTAATTTTTAATAATTAATAATCAATTTATATATAATTTTTGAAAAATTCATATTTTTATTAATTAAAAAATTAATTAAAAAATAATAAAAATTAATAAAAATTAAAAAATAAAATTTTATTATCAATAGAAAGAGCTCATTTTTCTGATCACAACGAAATAAATTTCAAGTAAAACGGAGCTAAAATGAAAAAGATATGAATTTTTAAAAAAATATAAAATAAATAAAAATTAAATAAAAAAGAAAATGGCTCAGCCGGCTCCGCAAGCCGAGCCACCAAGCCAAGCCGAGCCATCAAGCCGACTCAGCCGTTGAAGCCATCAGCCGGTCCACGATCCAGGCGTGGACCGCCAGCTCAGCAAATTCCGGCGAATCAGAGATTGCCACGTGGTGGACCTAGACCCCTTAAGGGTCTACAGAAATTTATCGCGGCTCACAAGGGTAATTCAGTCTTTTCGTCTGACAACAGCGGCGCTGATTGGTTGCGGTGTGCGGTGCGGCCGGTCCACGCGGTCCATGGGAACAGTTATTGCGCGATCGGACGGATGTGGTTGTTTGCGGTCAGGATCGGACGGCTGTGGTTGCTTCCGAATTTTATTCAGATACAAACATCACGCGGATCACCATCGGATGGCAGCGCTCGATCCAGGCGATGATCCGACGGTCCAGAACGCTGCCGGCGGCGATCAAGACTCCCGAAGCGCGATTTGCGGCCAGATTTCCTCGATCAAGCGCGATCCAACGGCCAGAATTTAATCCGACCCGATCTGAGCTTATCTGCATCCGATTTTGATGATTTTTGGACCGTTGGATTCCTGTTGAATGGCTGGATTTTATCAGATTTAGCAGAGTCATATCAGAGCTATTTTGATTGAAATTTTATTCGAATTTCTTTGTATTTTTATGATTACAAAGGCTATTAGTCCCATATTGCCTTTAGAAAAAATATCCAGCCCTCCTAGCTCTATAAAAAGGACCCCAGGCCATCAAAAATTGATATCTCCGATCAAGGTGAAGCTTTGGTACAGGGCGAAGCCAGGCTATGGGTTAAAGGCTGCTTCGAAGCAACGGGTGCCGAGAAGAAGAGCCGAGCTTCTACACCATCTTTCTGCCAATGCCGATCCAAGATCAGAGATCAGGCTATTTTATTTTATTTTTCTTTTTAAATTCTATGTATTTAAATTCTAAAATTTTAATTAATAAAAATTTTATTTTTGTATTTTAATTTCTTGCATTTAATTTTTATTGTAATTTAATTTTCACACTTTAATTATTATTTTTTGCAAGTAGATGCTAAGATCTAATTAGTAGATCTTAGTACCAAGTTTAAATCTCTGCATCTTTTAATTTTCGCTTTTTATTTTCCGACTTCACTTTTGATCTCGAAACTCTTCTTTTTTTTTTTTCTTTTATAAAATCAAAGATTTCAAATCTAAAAACACTACCTTCCCTGTGGATTCGACCTGACTCACTACTATCTACGCAATTTTAATGATTTTAAGAAGTCGGATTAAACTGATAAACACGATGTCTTAACAACAGCATCGCATCCCTATCAATGATGTCGATGATAAAGATCATGACATATCCCATTACCATACAGAACTGAACTTAACTGGATCACACAAACAAGGGTTTGAATCTGGTGATGATCAATTAAACTGATCTAGTTCAATTGATCTGAATAACATTCAATTAGGTTCAAGAAAATCGTGCTAGCACTCGATTGAACCTAACGTTCTTCTTTTACTATCATAAATAGTTGTCCTGACTGAGCCAAAGGAGTTTGTGCTCAATCAGAGGCCTTCTCTTGGTTTGACTAGAGCTTGTCCAAGTCAGAAAAGGTTGTCTTATTTTGTAAGACATTACCTGCCATTTTTGGTCACCTGCCATTTCTTGTTCTTTGACTTTGGTCAAAAGTCTACCTTTGACTGGTCAAATGTTGACCATTGACACTTTGACTTTTGACCACATGTCATGCACCTATTGGAGAGCTGGTGGGGGCCTGTCCCCCTGCCAGAACCTGGCAAGGAGGAAGGGCGCACGCCTTGGCGTGTGCCCAAGTTGGAGGCGCCTAGGAGTCCTTGTTGGACAAGGACTCCATCTCCCTTTTGGATTCCAATTAGAGTTCTCCTAAGAACCAACTTTGACTGGTCTTAGGCACCCTCTAAGGAGGAATCCAGGGGACTCTATTCCCACCAATCAGATTTAGATCTGATTTCACAAAGGAGTTGTGATTGGTTGGGAAGAAGAGGAGTTGGATCACGCATAGTCTATAAATAAGACCCTGCGCCCAACTCAATCTAAGGAAATCTAAGAAATTCCCACGCCCCAAGGCTGCCTCTCCCCTCCTTCCTCCATGCCAAAGACCATCTTCTCCCTCTCCTCTCCACGTCCAAAAGAGTTTTGGATCTTGGTTGGTGCGATTCAGATCAAGAGAAAGGCGATCAAAAGCTAGAAGGCTGCGCTGCTGCAAAGGACGACTGCTGATCTTCAAAAGAGTTTTGAAGATCCTCCAGATCAGATCCAGATCTAATTTTTGGAGATGTGATAGAGAAGAAGAGGATCTCCAGATCCAACCTGAGTGGATACCGGTAGAGGCCAGGCGCTTGCGTGGCTAGATCCAGAACCTTCCGCTGCTTACAGGATCATCAACAGGGTAATAGGATTACCCAAATCAGGTAAATTAAATTTGATTTAATTTATCTTATTTTATTTTATTTATTAAAATAATAAGAATCAGATCTAAAATATTCAAGATCTGATTAGATCAAGAGAAAAATTTTTGAAATATATCTCTTGATCTGATCAGATCTGAACGAACCTGGACCGGGAAATCAGGATTTTCCTTCAACTGGTATCAGAGCCATGGTTCTAAAATTATTTAGATCTAATTTTAAATTTATTTTAATTAAAAAATAAGTGATTTTAGATGTCACATGAGATGTGATCAGATCTGAAATCAGAAAAAATTAAAATTAAATGATTTGGATCTAAGATTAGAAAATATGCATGACTAGTTCTAAGAATAGAATAGTTCTATAGAATAGTCTTGCATGTTTTGATTTAATCTGATTAAATCATATTTTAGATCTATTTATTTACTATTTTTTGATATTATAAGTGTTATAATAACATCTAAAAAATAGCAAATAAAAATTATTTAATTTTAAATATCATATGAGATATGATTGATGCATGTCTAGACTAGTTGTAGAATAGTTCTACATAATTGTCTAGATTAGAATTTATTTTGATTAGATCAATTTAAATCTAATTTTTTAGATTATTATGAGATAATTTAGATCTGAAAATATGCATGATTTGATACATGAGATGTATGCAAAATATGCCATGATTAGATCTAATTTGTATATGAGATATATGATATAGATCTGATAAAACTGTTTTGTAGTATTGACATGTTCCTGATTAAGGCGTTCCTCTTGGCCGTCCGGTCATAAGAATGAAGAAGGGTTTAAAGGCCCTCTCTTCCCATTCGATGGGGTGTTCTTATGATGTGTAGGGGTGCTGCGTGTTCGTCCTTAATCAGAAACCCAAAACTTACTTTCTGCAAAACCCTAGATCCTGAAACACTAGGATTTATTGTGCATATTTTGTTTATGAACCCTACTTAATTAAGAATTAAGATTATGGAATATTAATTAGGTCTAAAATTGAGAATTTTCAGATCTAAGACATATTCATAATACTGGGTTCGGGCTTGGGTAGCTCAATTAGGTCTAAGCGGTTGATCAAACCGAATCAAGAGTTGGTTAGATGGGATCAACAATGCTTAAATTGACCAGCCTAATAGGATTAAGTCTGGGTCAAGATCGAGTCACGATCAAGCAAGACCTAATTAGGCTCAGAGGTTAGAGTCTGGATTGTAGGCTAACCCAATTGGTTCTGACTCAACAATTTGGTGTCTAAGGTAAGTTTGGCACAAACGACCGACTGGTTTTTAATTGGAAGCTACTCGACCTGAATGCGTTCTTGTACGAGTTAATGGCATATTCCTTCCACCGGTCTCACTTACCTGGCCATATCTGTTGACACAGTTCTGATCTGAGGTGGTCAATAATCCGAGCTAACCCATGCCACTAGGTTAGTCATAATTGTTATGACTAATGCCAAGTCTAGTTTAATGAGACCTGAATCAATTCTCCCTAAGAAAAGATTAAGTCTGAGGTCTTCCACCATTGTAGATGTGCGGGCCCTTCCCGGGGTTGATTGTTCTCGGCTGGATACAGTGGCTCAGTTGCACCGGGAAGATGCAACCATGTCTATTAGGCATTGGATGCTATGGGCTGGAGGATGAGTTGGGCTCAATATTTCCGGATACGGTGAGAGACTCAATTAGGAACCCAGTCTATGCAAAT
Organism: Cocos nucifera; assembly: GCA_006176705.1. Taxonomy (NCBI): domain Eukaryota; kingdom Viridiplantae; phylum Streptophyta; class Magnoliopsida; order Arecales; family Arecaceae; genus Cocos; species Cocos nucifera. The sequence goes on from QRFJ01001042.1 coordinate 216,437, forward strand.
GGTGGGTCTGACTTAACTAAGGAGTGGATCAATATTTCGGATACGGTGAGATTCATGAATTAGAGACCAAGTTTGGGTGCACCATGATTAGAGAATCATTGAACAAGAGTTGTTCACTCATTGGCTAACCCATCACCAATAACTGTTAGGTGAGGTGATGAGTCAGTTGGTGAGACCGCACCACCCACTAGAAATCATTAATCATGGAGATTTTTCGCATCTCTACAGAGGGAGTGTAGGGATCCGAGAAAATAGTGGGAGCTAATTTGTTTAAAAATAAAATCCCTAAACAAATTGGTCAAGTCAAAATTACAGTATCTAACTAGAATCTTTGACTCTCTACAGGAAAATGTCTGCGTCCAACCCATTGGCACGTATCCTAGACACACATAGACTGACTGGACCCAATTATAAAGATTGGCTCAGGAACTACAAAATTAGTTTTGGGTTCAGAGAAGTTAACCACATGTTTTGGACCAGGACCCTCCCACCTTACCAGCCTCGTCCATCCACTGAACAGAGAGCGTCTCTGGAAAAATGGATTGACGAAGATAATAAGGCCAGATATTACATGTTGGGCTCGATGTCTGATGAGCTCCAGCGCCAACATGAAGATATCGGGACTGCTCGCCAAATGTTGGCTCACCTGCAGGAGATGTTTGGTGAACAGAGTCGCGCAGCCAAATATCAAGTCACGAAATGACTTTTTAAGGCTAAGATGCGTGATGGGCAGTCAGTCCAAGATCACTGTCTGACAATGATCAAGGACATGGAAGAGCTTGAGAAGCTCGGTGTGAAGTTGGACTTGGATCTGCAGAACGATATTATTCTGCAATCCTTGACTGATGCATATGGGCAATTCATCATGAATTACCACATGCATAAACTTCAAAATTCCTTGGCCGAGTTAATGAATATGCTGGTTACCGCTGAGCTTTCTATGAAAGGTTCTAAAGGCTCAGTTCTTGCTATGGAACGGACTTCTTCCAAAAGAAAGTCTTATGGAAAGAAAAAGAAGTCTGTGAAAAAGCAAAAGGTGGAAGGATCAAAGAAGAAGAAGGCAGAACCGAAGAAGAAGGCCGATGGCAAAGGAAAGTGTTTCCATTGCAACAGCGACGGCCATTGGAAGCGGAACTGCCCTACTTACCTGGCCACCCTGAAGAACAAGAAGGAAGGTCCTTCTGGAGGTATGCTCGTTATTGAGTCTAACCTTACGGTTTCTTCTGCATCCAGTTGGGTGCTTGACTCTGGTTCTAGTGCTCATCTGTGCACTTCTATGCAGGGTCTTGAGGATAGCAGGAGGCTGAGGGATGGAGACATGATCCTACGCATCGGTAATGGAGCAAGAGTTGCTGCAGTAGCCGTGGGAACATACCCTCTTCGATTACCATCTGGTTTAGACTTAGTTTTGAAAGACTGTTATTATGTGCCTGCAGCTAGCAGGAATTTGATTTCTGTTTCATGCTTAGCACAAGAAGGTTATGTGATCACCTTCTTTAAGGACCATTGTAACATTCTTTATGAAAGAAATAAAATTGCAAATGGTTTCCTTATTAATGGTCTTTATCAGCTACATATTGATGTACCTATTTCTAACTATCGAGCAAAACGTGAATGCCAAACGACCTAGGGATAGTCCAAACGACAGATATCTATGGCACCTGAGATTAGGTCATATAGCAGAAGATAGGATCAACAAATTGGAGAAAAATGGGCTATTGAGTCCATTGACTTTTGAGTCATATCCAACTTGTGAATCTTGTCTTCAAGGCAAAATGACTAAACTCCCTTTTGTTGGACATGGGGAGAGGGCCACAGATCTCCTTGCCCTAGTACATACTGATGTGTGCGGCCCATTTGATGTGCCGGCTAGAGGCAATTTTGTCTACTTCATTACCTTTACCGATGATCTGTCTAGGTATGGGTATGTGTATCTTATGAGACACAAGTCTGAAGCTTTTGAAAAGTTCAAAGAATTCAGACATGAAGTAGAAAAACAAACTGGAAAAACCCATTAAGGTTCTTCGATCAGATCGAGGAGGTGAATACCTTAGCCGGGAATTCCTAGACTATCTTAAGGAAAATGGCATAGTCTCTCAATGGACTCCACCAGGAACACCTCAACTCAACGGGGTTTCAGAATGGAGAAATCGGACTCTATTGGATATGGTTCGATCCATGATGAGCTTCACAGACCTCCCTGATTTTCTTTGGGGACATTCATTGTTAACTTCAATCTATTCTACTGAATAGGGTTCCCTCTAAAACCGTTCCTACCACACCGTATGAGATATGGCACGGTAAGAAACCAAGTCTGAGTCATCTCAGAATTTGGGGTTGTCCGGCTCATGTCAAAAGACAACAAGCGGACAAGTTAGAGTTTAGGTCCTTTAGAGCTCGATTCATAGGATATCCTAAAGAGTCATTAGGATACTATTTCTACATTCCAGAAGACCACAATGTGATTGTGAGTCGACATGCCATATTTCTTGAAAAATAGTTTATTCAAGATAGCGGCATTGGAAAGCAGATTAAGCTTGATGAGAAAGTCTCACAAGCACAACGAGCTAAGGACCAAGTGGAACCAAATCAGGTTGAGCCAATAAGAACACTACCTCCTCCACCTCGTAGATCGGAAAGAGTTTTCCGTCCCCCTGAAAGATACTTAGGTATTATTTCAGAGGAAGTAGAGGAAATGTTCCTCATAGGTAATGGTGCTCATGGTGATGATCCCAAAACCTACAACGAGGCGATATCAGATATCGACTCCGAGAAATGGCTTAGAGGCAATGCAGTCAGAAATTGACTCGATATAGCCAAGTAACTAGTTTAGATATTGAGACCACCAGTGATCGAAGACTACCAAGTTTCTGCTTCCCGTAATGCATAGAAAGATATCGAAGGTCCCGACGGACGTCTATACCAGAAACCATCAGTAGCTGAGGATTGCGATGCGGTGCCACGTTCCCCAGACAGTCCGAGGGTGTGTATTGTTGCTCATGGACTGGGCATAGCTAGTGGCATTCAGGGATTGCAGCGCCACCGGCCCATAAGTAGGGACCGCAGGCATCAGGTGCTATCTAGGCATTGATGCTATGGCGCTCATCGGAGGCATGAGTTTCGGGCTCAATATTCCGATGACACGGATGAGTAGACCCAATTAGGACACCAGTCTATGCAAATGGTGGGTCTGACTTAACTAAGGAGTGGATCAATATTCCGGATACGGTGGAATTCATGAATAGAGACCAAGTTTGGGTGCACCATGATTAGAGAATCATTGAAACAAGAGTTGTTACTCACCTCATGGTGCGTAACCCATTCACACAGTAAACTGTTAGGTGAGGTGATGAGTCAGTTGGTGAGACCGACCGCACCACCCCATGCTAGAAATACATCAATCGCGAGAATTTCGCATCTCTACTATGAGGGAGTGAGGGATCCGAGAAATTAAATGGGAGCTAATTTGTTTAAATAAATATCCCTAAATAAATTGGTCAAGTCAAAATTACAGTATCTAACTAGAATCTTTGACTCTCTACAAGAAAGAATGTCTGACGTCCAACCCACTGGCACGTATCCTAGACACACATAAGACTGACTGGACCCAATTATATAAAGATTGGCGTCAGGAACTTAACAAAATTGTTTTGGTTCAGAGAAGTTAACACATGTTTTGGACCAGGCCCTCCCACCTTACCAGCTCGTCCATGTGACTGTTGACAGAGACGTCTCTGGAAAAATGGATTGATGAAGAACAATAAGGCCAGATACTACATGTTGGGCTCGATGTCTGATGAGCTCTCAGCGCCAACATTGAAGATATCGAGACTGCTCGCTAAATGTTGGTCTGTCACCTGCAGAGAATGGTTTGGTGAACAGAGTCGCGCAGCCAATATATCAAGTCACGAAATGACTTTTTAAAGGCTAAGATGCGTGATGGCAATCAGTCCAAGATCACTATCTGACAATGATCAGGACATTGAAGAGCTTGAGAAGCTCGGTGTGAAGTTGGAACTGGATTGCAGAATGATATGTATTTCTGGGCAATCCATTGACTGATGCATATGGGAAATTCAATCATGAATTACCACACAATGCATAAGACTTCAAAATTCCTTGGCCTCGAGTTTGTGAATATGCTGGTTCCACGGAGCTTTGTCTATGAAAGGTTCTAAAAGGCTCAAGTTCTTGCTATGGAACGGACTTCTTCCAAAGAGAAAGTCTATGGAAAGAAAAAGAAAGTCTGTGAAAAAGCAAAAAGATAGAAGGAATCAAAGAAAGAAGAAGGCGAACACCAGAAGAAGAAGGTCGATGGCAAAGGAAAGTGTTTTCCATTGCAACAGCAAGGGCCATTGGAAGCGGAACTGCCCTACTTACCTGGCCACCCTAAAGAACAAGAAGGAAGGTCCTTCTGAAGGTATGCTTGTTATTCGAGCAAAACGTGAATGCCAAACGACCTAGGGATAGTCTAAACGACAGATATCTATGGCACCTAAGATTAGGTCATATAGCAGAAGATAGGATTAACAAATTGGAGAAAAATGGGCTATTGAGTCCACTGACTTTTGAGTCATATCCAACTTGTGAATCTTGTCTTCAAGGCAAAATGACAAACTCCCTTTTGTATGGACATGGGGAGAGGGCCACAGATCTCCTTGCCCAGTACATACTGATGTGTGGGCCCATTTGATGTGCCGGCTGAGAGAATTTTGTCTACTTCTATACTTTACCGATGATCTGTCTAGGTATGGGTATGTGTATCTTATGAGACACAAGTCTGAAGCTTTTGAAAAGTTCAAAGAATTCAGACATGAAGTAGAAAAACAAACTGGAAAACCCATTAAGGTTCTTCGATCAGATCGAGGAGGTGAATACCTTAGCCGGGAATTCCTAGACTATCTTAAGAAAAATGGCATAGTCTCTCAATGGACTCCACCAGGAAACCTCAACTCAACGGGGTTCAGAAGGAGAAATCGACTCTATTGGATATGGTTCGATCCATGATGAGCTTCACAGACCCCCAGATTTTCTTGGGGACATTCATTATTAACTTCAATTATTTACTGAATAGGGTTCCCTCTAAACCGTTCCTACCACACCGTATGAGATATGGCACGTAAGAAACTAAGTCTGAGTCATCTCAGAATTTGGGGTTGTCTGGCTATGTCAAAAAACAAAAGCGGACAAGTTAGGAGTTTAGGTCCTTAGAGCTCGATTCATAGGATATCTCTAAAGAGTCATTAGGATACTATTTCTACATTCCAGAAGACCACAATGTGATTGTGAGTCGACATGCCATCATTTCTTGAAAAAAGTTTATTCAAGATAGCGGCATTGGAAAGCAGATTAAGCTTGATGAGAAAGTCTCACAAGCAAATGAGCTAAGGACCAATGGAACCAATCAGGTTGAGCCAATAAGAACACTACCTCCTCCACCTCGTAGATCGAAAAGAGTTTTCCTCCCCTGAAAGATACTTAGGTATTATTTCAGAGGAAGTAGAGAAAATGTTCCTCGTAGTTAATGGTGCTCATGGTGATTGATCCCAAAACCTACAACGAGCGATATCAGAATCGACTCCGAGAAATGGCTGAGGCAATGAAGTCAGAGATGACTCGATGCACTCAAACCAAGTCTGGACCTTGGTAGATCCACCAGAAGGTATAGTACCTATTGGGTGTAAATGGATCTTCAAGAGAAAGATTGGTGCAGATGGGATGTGGGAGACATTCAAGGCTAGACTGGTGGCAAAAGGTTATAGTCAACGCGAAGGCATTGACTATCAGGATACTTTTCCCCGGTAGCTATGCTAAAATCCATCCACACATTGCTTGCCATTGCAGCCTATTTCAGATTGAAATATGGCAAATGAACGTGAAAACGGCATTCCTAAATGGATATCTTGAGGAAGATATCTATATGGAACAGCCGCTA
>QRFJ01001042.1:222396-252077 GCA_006176705.1 Cocos nucifera
ATGCACCTCAAACCAATGTCTGAGACCTTAGTAGTTCACCAAAAGTATTATAGTACCTGTTGGGGATAAAATCCCCGCCCTGACGAAGCCCGGCCCGCCCTCAGCCCAATGTAACCAGTAGCCGCTGAGGAGCTTTAGGCCCAGCGCCCAGGCCGAGCCCCTACCACGGCCGAACTGCCTAGAGGCCGAACTCCCCTGCACCAAGGTCCGGGCCGAATACCTAGCTACCTGAACTCCCCAGCCCAGGCTCGGCCGAATCCCGCCCGGACCGAACTTCTTCCAGCAGGCCGAATGGTCAGCTTCCGAGCTTTTCCCGGATCCCAGCGTCGAGACCAAACTTCTGGGCGGCCGACTCTTTCGGACTCCCCACGGCCGATACTCCTTCTTCGCTGACTGCCAAGGGCCGAGCTTCAAGAGAGTCCCCCAGCAGTCGTACTTGCCGAACTCGCAGCTGGTCCGCCCTCATCGAACTTCGGAGCCATCGAGCTCCTATACCGAATTCTCAAGTGTCCAAGCCTCAGCCGAAGTCCACAGCCGCGCCGAACCTCCAACGGCCGAGCTTTCGGATTCTCAGAGCCGAAACTCTCAGGGGACGAGCCCTTAGCTGCCATACCTCCAGCCCAAGAGCGTCTATGGGGAGCTGAACTCCTGCCTACTTTCTTTCTTCAGAAGCCCGAACTCCTCCAGAAATGGGCACCACGGAGGCCTTCACCTCCTTCGCAAGCTCTGCAACCGCCGCAGGCGGATTAGCGGCCCACAATGTCAGCGGTCGATGGCTGTCACCGCTCAATCCGCCGACTCAGGCGGTCGATGCTTCACCCTCAATCCGCCGCACACTGGCACCAGTGAGACTGACTCCGCCGAACTCGAGCGGCCCGCCAGCATGCGGCTGCTGCAGTTGGTCACCATCAAGCTCCACTATATAAAGACACTCCGACACGCTAAGGCTAAGCTCTTGAACTCTCGACTCTCTAAGCTCTCCTCCACACTCTAAGCTCCGAATCTCATTCCGACACTCCATTATCTGATTGGCCGGAAAATAACTTGACCGGTCGGAGGGTCTGCCGGAGCACCACCCCACCGGTTTACCGACGGGACTTTCGTTTTGCAGGTCCCGCGGTGCTCAGCAGCCGCAATTTTGGCGACTCCGCGGCGACGGATTTCTTGCACCACAGATTGCGCTAGAAGGAGGCGCTGAACCTTCGGGTTCCTTGTTACTTAAAGGAGTGCTGGCGACGATTCTTCCCTGCCTTCGGATCTCTCTTTCCCTCTTCAGTATTCCTTTTTCTGAAAAGGAAAATGGCCCCCCAGGAGAGCCTCGACCCGGAGGTCGGCCAGGGCCTCCGGGCCGAACCCGTTCGGGGTCCGTCCGCTCCACTCCAAGCCGCCCCTGGCAACACGGGCCCGCTCCGTACTCACGGTAGATGCGGAGCAGGTTCGACCTCCTTGCCCAGCAGGTCCGCGATTTACGGAGGTGTGCCAGCAGTGCCAGGCCAACGCATCGCGAGGTCCGGCGCCACTGACCGGCGCGGGTGTCCCGGAGCCGGGAACCCCAGACTCACCAAAAACAAACACAATCAAACTAAAGCGCAGGCACAACAAACACACAAACACAAAACCCCAAAACGTCGCAACACAAACCACGCAACTACGTGGGCTACCCGACCTCCGGCCCTCGGGAGTGAGAAGGGCAGCCGCAAAGAGCCCCTGCTCGGACCGCGGCTCGACCAGGGAGGAGAGGTTCACACCATATCCGCGAGAAGACCGTGGGGAAATTAAGGATCGCGAAGATTTCAACTGGATTCAAAGCTCATTGAAAGATGGACGCACGATGCATTAGAAGAACTTCGTCAATACTCCTGCACTCCCCGCAAAAAGCATAAACGAAATCATTCTGCCACATAAGATCCTCCCTTCTCCACAGAAAATTACATGAGTAAGGAACACGGGTACCAGCGAACTTCAAAGCCTACCGCGCATTTTGAAAGCTATGATGCGACCACCGACCGGATCGATCATTTGAGGCTCTTTTCAGGGGTAACGACGATGTTTACTCCATGGCGCGTCCTGATGCCATTTGGTGTCGGGCTTTCCCTTCTACCTCAAGGGACTGCGGCCAGGGAATTTACCAAGGTACTTGTGCCGCCTAAGCCGGGGCACCATCAACACACCTATCGTTTTGTACACAAAATGAGTAACAATTCGCGGTCCCACTTCGTCAGCAGCAAACGAGTCCGCGCAGAGGCCGGATTCCCTTGTTGGCCATATCGGCAAAAAGAGGGGAAACCCATCCGGGCTTACGTTCACCCGGATCTCTCTCTTTGGGGTTTCACATCCAGTGATACTGATCACAAGGTTTGCAAGCTGCAAAGGTCCATATATGGACTTAAGCAAGCATCTCGGAGCTGGAACACTCGTTTCAATGATGTGATCAAAAAGTTTGGTTTCATCAAAAATGAAGAGGAACCATGTGTTTTCAAAAAGGGTCAGTGGGAGCGCTGTTGTCTTCCTCGTATTGTACGTGGATGACATCCTCCTTATTGGGAATGATATTCCCATGTTGACATCAGTCAAGATGTGGTTGTCCAAGGAATTCTCCATGAAAGACCTAGGTGAAGCATCCTTTATTCTAGGAATTAAGGTCTATAGGGATAGACCGAATAGGATGCTAGGACTTTCACAGAAGATGTACATAGAGGAAGTACTAAAGAGGTTTAGTATGGAAAACTCTAAGAGGGGATTAATACCCTTCAGACATGGTATTCATCTTTCCAAGAAGATGTGCCCTAGCACACCTGAGGAAATAGAACGCATGAGCAAGATCCCTTATGCTTCTGCAATAGGGAGCCTCATGTATGCCATGCTATGTACACGACCTGATATAGCCCATGCTGTGAGTGTCACAAGCAGATATCAGTCAAATCCAGGTGAAGAACACTGGACTTCTGTGAAATGTATCCTTAAGTACTTGAGAAGAACTAAGGATATGATGTTGGTCTTTGGTAACGGAGAACTCCAAGTCCAGGGATACACAGACTCGGATTTCATGTCCGATATAGATGATCGAAAGTCGACATCTGGCAGATGTGCAATAGTGGTGTTTGTCCAAGCTGGAAGAGTTCCAAGCAAACAGGTGATATCATCTCATCCGCGATTACCTTGAGAAAGGTTACGTTGAGGTCAAGAGAGTCAACTCCACAGATAATGTGGCAGACCCACTTACAAAGCCGTTGGGCCAGCAGAAGATCGAAGCCCACCTTGAGAAGATGGGACTTAGACTTGTAGCCAATTGGCTTTAGGACAAGTGGGAGATTGTTAGATATATGTGCCCTAGAAGCCAGAATTGGCTGACACTTGTAATACACTTCTAGGGGCAAAATTATAATTTTGACTATAATTAATGAAATGGGTTATTTTCTATCACACATGTGTATTTAGTGTCTGTGATACATCCTTTGAGTTAATGGTAATGATAATTCATATTTTCAAGAGTTGAAAATTTAAGACATGAATAATCATTATTAACTCATAAACAGCTCCCGACCATAGGATCATCACGAGGATGGTGATTGATCCGGAAGGTTGGTGTACGATCGCTTCTCTTTAGTAGATGAGTCTTGAGTCTACGGTGTGGAGACACCGGAGCGAGAGTACAGGTACTCGTTAGAGAACGAGGGCACTGAGCGTGACCACCTCGAGTAGTCATTAGGAAGTCTACCTTCTCGTCAATGACTGACTCGATGCTGCAGTAGTGTGTCTGGTTCTTTGACCTGAGATGCATCGGCAGTTCACCTTGAGGGTGTTATAGTTTGACTACACCATTACTCGGTCTCCTAGCCATATGGAACCCTGAGGTGTATGTTGGCTATGACATGTTCATTGTAGGAACTGGATTGCATCAAGATGGGATCTATCTACCTCGGTGGTAGAGGAGTAGCCCTATGATGATCATGAGAATCAAGTCCTAGAAGCCCATGGCCATGGCAGAGTGAAATAATAGAAAGAGTTTCTATTTAGATTTTCACATTGGACTCGAATCGAATGATTACATCATATGACAGAGACTAGGGTTTGACGAGTTCACCTTAACCCTAATCTGATCGGGGCTCAAGATAGAAGAACTTAATCACACAGGTAGCTGCACCAAGAGGTTCGCATTCAGCTCTGATGGGTTGCCACCATATACTGCTAGGTGTCACTGGTGGATTTTGGGAGCAATTAGAATGATTTAGATGATCGATCATTCTAGCTGTTCGAATCAGAAGAGTTCTGATCCATCGAAAGGAGTTTCGATGATGTCTATGATAGAGATCATGACATATCCCATTACCATACAGAACTGAACCTAACTGGGTCACACAAACAAGGGTTTGAATCTGGTGATCATCAATTGAACTGATCTAGTTCAATTGATCTGAATGAGATTCAATTAGGTTCAAGGAAATCGTGCTAGCACTCGATTGAACCTAACGTTCTTCTTTTACTATCATAAATAAGTTGTCCTGACTGAGCCAAAGGAGTTTGTGCTCAATCAGAGGCCTTCATATGGTCTGACTGGAGGTTGTCCAAGTCAGAATAGGTTGTCTTATTTGTAAGACATTACCTGCCATTTTTGGTCACCTGCCATTTCTTGTTCTTTGACTTTGGTCAAAAGTCTACCTTTGACTGGTCAAACATTGACCATTCACCCTTTGACTTTTGACCACATGTCATGCACCTATTGGAGAGCTGGTGGGGGCCTGTCCCCCTGCCAGAACCTGGCAAGGAGAAGGGCGCACGCCAAGGGTGGCGTGAGCCCAAGTAGGAGGCGCCTAGGAGTCCTTGTTGGACAAGGACTCCACCTCCCTTTAGGATTCCAATCAGAGTTCTACTAAGAATCCAGTTTGACTGGTCTTAGGCGCCCTCTAAGGAGGAATCCAGGGGTCTCTTTTTCAACCAATCAGATTTAGATCTGATTTCACAAAGGGTTGTGATTGGTTGAGAGGAAGAGGAGTTGGATCACAAGCTTAGGTCTATAAATAAGACCCTGCGCCCAACCCTAATCCTAAGTGAATTCAATAGAGATTTCCCACGTCCAAGGCTGCCTCTCCCCTCCTTCTCCACGCCATACTCTCTTCTCCCCTTGCTCTCCACGTCCAAAAGTGTTTTGGACTTAGTTTGGTGCGATTCAGATCAAGGAAAGGCGATCAAAAGCAAGAAGGCTGCGCTGCTGCAAAAGGACGACTGCAGATCTTCAAAAGAGTTTTGAAGATCCTCCAAGATCAGATCCAGATCTAATTTTTGGAGGTGTGATAGAGAAGAAGAGGTTCTCCAGATCCAACCCGAGTGGATACCGGTAGAGGCCAGGCGCTTGCGTGGCTAAGATCCAGAACCTTCCGCTGCAATCAGGATCATCTACAGGGTAATAGGATTACCCAAATCAGGTAAATTAAATTTGATTTAATTTATCTTATTTTATTTTATTTATTAAAATAATAAGAATTAGATCTGAAACATATCAAGATCTGATAGAGATCAAGAGAAAATTTTTGAAATATATCTCTTGATCTAATCAGATCTGGACGAACCTGGACCGAAAAATCAGGATTTCCCTTCAAAAAGTAGGTGGACCATAGGCGCATGCCTAGGGAGGTGTGTGCCCATGGATAGAGGCGCCTAGAGTCCCATACAGATGGGACTCCAGTTACTTTGGGGTTTCTACCTAGGTGGTGCTAAAGATTATACTTTGACCAATCTTAGGTGCCAACTAAGGATGATTTAGAGGGGCACTTATCTGATTGGATCAGATGATGTCATCCCATCAATCAGATTTAGAACTGATTGCATGAAGCGACGTGATTGGTTGAGATGATGTGGCACTGCATGGCGCAGCAAGGTCTATATAAACCCTATCAGCGCCTAGTATCAAAGAGCTTAGACCATTGCCCATGCCACAAGGCTACCCCTCTCCCTCCATGCCATCTTTAGGTCCCCTCTCTCCTCTCTATGCCCAAGGGGATTTAGGCTCCAGTTTGGTGCGATCCAGGCAAGAGAAAGGTGACGAAAAAGGAAGAAGGCAACACTACTGCAAGAGATGATACCCGATCTTCAAAAAAAAGTTTTGAAGATCCACCAAATCAGATCCAGATCTAATATTTGGAGAAGTAATAAAAAAGGAGAAGATCTCTAGATCTAGCCTAAGTAGATATCGATAGAGGCCAGGCACTTGCGTGGCTAGATCCAGAACCTCAAACAATCAACAGGATCATCACAGGATAAACTGATTACCCAACAACAAGATATAAATTAAATCTATTTTAATTTATTTTTATTTTATTAGATCTTTAAAACCAAATTTAAAATATCTCAGATCTGATCTAGATTTAAAAGAGAAAACTTTTGAAATATCTCTCTTGATCTAATCAGATCTGAATGAATCTGATCCGAAAAACTAAAATTTTCCCTTCAACTAGAATCAGAGCAAGGTTCTCATAAATTATTTAGATTTAATTTAAATTTATTTTTGATTTAATAATTAGATGATTTTATATGTCACATGAGATGTGATTATATCTAATATCAAAAAAATTAAAATTAAATAATTTAGATCTAAGTTCTACAAGATGCATGACTAGTTGTAGAATAGAATTATTCTATGTATAGTCTTGCATGATCATAATCTAATTTGATTAAGTTATGATTTTAGATTAATTTATTTACTATTTTTTGATATTATAAATATTATAATGAGATCTAAAAAATAAAAAATAAAATTATTTAATTTTCATATGAGATATGATGAATGCATGTTTAGACTAGTTGTAGAATACTTCTACATAATTATCTAGAATAGGATTTATTTTGATGAGATTAATTTAAATTTAATTTTTTAGATGATTATGAGATAATTTAGATCTAAAAATATGCATGATATGATACATGAGATGTATGCAAAATATATTTATAGTTAGATCAATTTTTATATATGAGATATATGATGTAGATCTAACTAGTTTTGTAGCTTTTTTTTTATATTTCTGATTAAAACATTCCCCTTGGCCGTTCGATCATAAGAACAAAGTAGAATTTAAATGCCCTCTTCTTTCATTCGATGGGGTGTTCTTATGATTTGTAGGGGTGCTGCACGTTCATCCTTAATAAGAAATTAAGAACTTATTTTCTACAAAACCCTAGATCCTGAAATCCTAAGATTTTATTTACATGTTTTGATTGTGAACCCTAAACATAATTAAGAATTAAGATTATGAAATATGTTATGTCTAAAATTGAGAATTTAAGATCTAAGATATATTCATAAAATTAGATTCGGGCTTGGGTAGCTTAATTAGGTATAAGCGGTTGATCAAACTGAATCAGGAATTGGTTAGATGGGATCAAGAGTGCTTAAATTGGCTAGCCTCATAGGATTAAGTCTAGGTCAAGATCGAATCACATGAGTGATCGATCAAGCTAAGACCAAATTAGGCTCAGTGGTTAAAGTCTGAATTATAGGCTAACCCGATTGGTTCTGGCTCAATAATTTGGTATCTAAGGTAAGTTTGGCAAATACGACCGACTCATTTTTAATTAAGAACTACTCGACTTGAATGCATTCTTGTCGAGTTAATGGCATATCCCTTCCACCGGTCTTACTCACCTAGCCATATTTGTTGGCTCAGTCGTGATTTGAGGTGGCCAATAATCCATGCTAACCCATTCCATTAGGTTAGTCATAATGGTTATGACTATGTCAAGTCTAATTTAATGAGACCTAAATCAAATCTCCCTAAGAAAAGATTAAGTCTAAGGACTTCCTCCATTGTAGATGTGCGGGTCCTTCCTAGGATTGATTGTTCTCGACTGGTTATAGTGGTTCAGTTGCACCAAAAAGATGCAATAATGTCTATTAGGCATTGGATGCTACGTGCTGGAGGATGGATTGGGCTCAATATTTTGGATATGATGAGAGACTCAATTAGGAATCCATCTATGCAAATGGTGGGTCTGACTTAACTAAGGAGTGGATCAATATTCTGGGCATGGTGAGATTCATGAATTAGAGACTAAGTTTAGGTGCACCATGATTAGAGAATCATTGAACAAGAGTTGTTCACTCATTGGCTAACCCATCACCAATAATTGTTAGGTGAGGTGATGTGTCTGTTGGTGGGACCGCACCGCCCACTAAAAATCATTAATCATGGAGATTTTTGCATCTCTACAGAGGAAGTGTGGGAATCTAAGAAATTAGTGAGAGCTAATTTATTTAAAAATAAAACTTCTAAATAAATTGGTCAAGTCATAATTATAATATCTAACTAGAAGCTTTGACTTTCTCTATAGGAAAATGTTTGTGTCCAACCCACTGGCACGTATCCTGGACACCCATAGACTGACCGAACCCAATTACAAGGATTGACTCCAAAACTTCAAAATCATTTTGGGTTTTGAGAAGTTAACTAATGTATTGGATTAAGACCCTACCACCTTACCAACTCATCCATCCGCTGAATAGAGAGCGTCTCTTGACAAGTGGATGAACGAAGATAACAAGGCCAGATACTACATATTGGGCTCGATGTTTGATGAGCTTCAGGGCCAACATGAAGATATTAGGACTGTCCATCAAATGTTGGCTCACCTACAAGAGATGTTTGGTGAACAAAGTCGTGCAGCAAAGTATCAAGTCACTAAACGACTATTCAAGGCTAAAATGCGTGATGGGCAGTCAGTCCAAGATCATTGTCTGATAATGATCAAGGACTTGGAAGAGCTTGAGAAGCTCAGAGTGAAGTTGAATCTAGATCTATAGAATGATATAATTCTGCAATCTTTGACTAATGCATATGGGTAGTTCATCATGAACTACCATATACATAAACATCAAAATTCTTTAGCCGAGCTTATGAGTATTCTGGTTACTGCTGAGCTTTTTATTAAAGATTCTGAAGGCTCAGTGCTTGCTATGGAATGAACTTCTTCCAAGAGAAAGTCTTTTGAAAAGAAGAAGAAGTCTATGAAAAAGCAGATGATAGGAGGAAAGAAGAAAAAGGCAGAGCTGAAGAAGAAGGCCATTGATAAACAAAAGTATTTTCATTGCAACAATGATAAGATCGCGATGTTGTCGTTAAGACACCATATTTATCAGTTTAATCTGACTTCTTAAAAATACGTAGATAGTAGTGAGTTGGATCAAATCCATAGGGAAGGTAATATTTTTAGATTTGAAATCTTTGATTTTTGAAAAAAAAAAGAAAAGAAAAGAGTTTTGAAATTAAAAGTGAAGTTGAAAAGCTAAAATTAAAAGGTGCAAAAATTTAAACTTGATACTAAGATCTACTAGTTAGATCTTAGCATCTACTTATAATAAAATAAAAAACAGTAATTAAAATATAAAAATTAAATTATAATAAAAATAAAGAGTATGAAATTAAAGAGCATAAAAATAAATATTACATTAATTAAAAAGTTTATAATTTAAATACATAAAATTTTAAAAAAATAAAACAAGCTGATCTCTGATCTTGGATCGACATTAGCAGAAAGATGTTGTAGAAGTCCAGCTCTTCTTCTCAACACCCGTTGCTTTGAAGTAGTCTCTGATCCATAACGTGGCTCTACCCTATACCAAAGCTTTATCTTGATCGAAGACTATGAACTTTAGAGGCCTGGGGTCTTATTTATAGAGCTAGGAGGGCTGGAGAGTTTTCTTCTAAGCAATGTGGGACTAAGAAGCTCTTTGATCGTCAAAATATAGAAAAATTTGAGTGAAAATTAGATTAAAAGGAGTCCTGGTTGAATTCTACTATTTTAGATGAAATCTGGCCATTCAATAGGAATCCAATGGACCAAAAATCATCAAAATTGGATGTGTCACAGCCTAGATTAGGTTGGATAAAATTCTGACCATTGATCGCATATTGATGGAGAAAATCTGACCGCTGATCGTGCTTGGGAGTCCTGATCACCGTCGGATCTTCATCGACTAGTTTTCTAGCCATCGGATCATGCCAGATCGCTGAGCACTATTCAAATCAAAGAAGGATTTATTGTGGGCCATCGGATCTCCATCAGATCAAATGCAGGCCATTGGATCGCGCAATTACTATAGCTGTGGACTGCACGAACCGGGCACACTGAATGCCTCAACCAATCACCGCTCGCTGCTTTGATGCAAAATTACCTCTTTACCCTATAAACTGCAATGGATTTTTCATGAACCCCTTAAGGGTCTAGGTCCACCACGTGTCGATCCATGATTCATCGATTTCTGCTAAGCTGGCGGTCCACGCCTGGATCGTGGACCGACTAACAACTTCGATGGCTTGAGTCGGCTTATGTGGCTGGCTTGGTGTGCTGGCTTCGTCATCTTGGCTTAATGCATTTGGATGCGCCTGGCTGATATGGCAGCGGACGGCTTGAGCCAGCTGAGCCGTATGCTATTTTCTCATTTTTATTTAATTTTTTTTATCTTTAGAAATTGATATCTTCTCCGTTTTAGCTCCATTTTGCTTCAAACTTATTTTATTGTGAACAAAAAAATAAACTCTTTTCACTAATAATAAAATTTTATTTTTAATTTTTTATTATTTTTTAATTAATTTTTTAATTAATAAAAATATGAATTTCTCAAAAATATGTATCAATTAATTAATAATTTTTAAAAATTAGTATTAATTAATTAATAAATTAATAATTTTATTGATGAATTTATGGTACTTATCATACCCCTCAACTTAAGCTTTGCTCGTCCTCGAGTAAAGAAAGAATTTAGTTTTAAATATCTTTTAACTTTAGAGTTTTGAATTTTACCTAAGCAGTTTTCAAAATGGCCATTGATATTCAGTATAGCTTAAGTGAGACATATCATTGGGATATTAATACTTATCAATAGAAAAATTAAGTAAAGAATATTAAATTTTTTTTGAACTTTTTCTAAATTATCCTACCTTTTGAATTGTCTAAACTTTCATATAGGCAAGTGTATTGCTGCTTTTGCCCTTCATTTATTGATTTTTATTTTTATATTATCTACTTTTTGATGTAAATATCATTGCTTACTTAGGCAATGGGACTCGATTACTCGGTGAATTTTTTATTTTTTTTTAATATTATACCACTATTGAGTGTCTTAACTCCTTAAGCTTTCTATTTGATCCATGTAGCAAGTCTTGGGCCAATAACTTCCAAACCAGTTAGCTTTAGGGCATTAGGTATAGAATATCCCTCAGACTTACTAGCTCGAATCAAACAGGCTACGAGTTAAGACTAGCTTTACAGCAAGCTTCTTTGCCCTTTCCATATTTTGATGCGAAACTCAATGCTTGCTTAGGAAAAGAGGCCTAGTTACTCAGTAAGAAGTCCTTGAAAACTATTTTATTAAAAAAAAAATTATATATGAAGAAACATAGAGTTACCCTATACAAGCCCATAAAAAATAGACTTTTTTTTGATGTAGTAGAAAAAATTAGAAATGCTCAAAGAAAAAACTTTTTATGTTCTAGACTTAACTCTTTATTGTATTTTCTTAATATTTGATCCCTCAATATCTCATAGATTCTCTGATCTATGCATTAATTTTCTTTTAAAAATGCTTAATTTAATTTGATTCTTAAGCATAATCAGGTGTCTAAATATTAAATACTAACTTTTTTGAAAACTTAAAATTTTAAAATTTTTATTTTTCTTCCCCTAACTTAATCGACATTATCTTTAATGAAGAAGAAAAAATAAAGGGTATAATAAAGAACATGAAAGAATACACCTGACTTAATGGCTTTGTATTACAAGTGACAGTAAATTTGGCTTCTAGGGCACACATCTAACAAACTCTCACGTGACCTAAAGCCAATTGGCTACAAATCTAAGTCCCATCTTCTCAAGGTGGGCTTCAATCTTCTACTGGCTTAATGGCTTTGTCACGGGTCAGCCGCATTATCTATAGTATTGACTCTCTTGATCTCAATATATTCCTTCTTGAGGTAATCACGGATGAGGTGGTATCGACGATCGATGTGCTTGGATTTTTGGTAAGACCTTGGCTCCTTAGCTAGGGCTATGATGCCATTGTTGTCATAGTATAGAGGGACGACATCTGATGGCATCACTCCAAGCTCTGCGGCGAACTTCTTGTACCAAAATGCCTCTTTTGCAGCTTACAACACAATGATGCACTCTACTTCCATGGTGGAATCTACTATCATCGTCTACTTGAAACTTTTTCAGTTGATAGCACCATCATTATAAATAAATAAACTTTCAAATATCGACTTTCGATCATCTATATCCGACATAAAATTCGTGTCTATATACCCATAGACCTGGAGTTCCCCATTACTAAAGACTAGAAACATATCCTTAGTCCTTCTCAAGTACTTAAGGATACATTTCATAGAAGTCCAGTGCTCTTCGCTTGGATTTGATTGATACCTGTTCGTGACACTCACAGCATGGGCAATATCAGATCCTGTACATAGCATGGCATACATGAGGCTCCCTATTGCTGAAGCATAAGGGATCTTGCTCATGCGTTCAATCTCCTTAGGTGTGTTGGTGTTAGATATGTGTGCCTTAGAAGCCAAATTGGTGGACACTTGTAATACACCTCTAAGTAAAAATTTATAATTTTGACTATAAATAATAAAATAGAATATTTTCTATCATAGTATGTATTTGAAAGTGTTTGTGATACATTCCTTGAGTTAATGGTAATGATAGTTCTTATTTTCAAGAGTTGAAAAATTTAAGACATGAATTTTCATTATTAACTCATAAAATGCTCCCAACCGTAGGATTATCATGAGGATGGTGATTGATCTAGAAGGTTGGTGTATGATTGTTTCTTTAGGATAGATGAGTTTTGAGTCTATCGTGTAGATACACTAGAGCGACAGTACAAGTACTCGTTAGAGAATGAGGGCACTGAGCATGACAACCTTGAGAAGTCATGAGAAAGTTTATCTTCTCGTCGATGACTGGCTTGAAGCTACAGTTGTGTATCTAGTTCTTTGACCTAAGGTGCATCGGCAGTTCACCTTGAGGGTGTTATAGCTTGACTACACCATAACTAGATCTCCCAGCCATTCGAAATCCTGAGGTGTATGTTGGCTATAGCATATTCATTATAGGAATTGGATTGCACTAATAGAGGATCTATCTACCTCGGTAGATGAGGAGCAGCCGTATGATGATCATGAGAATCAAGTCCATAAGTCCATGGCCATGGCAGAGTAAAATAATAGAAAGAATTTCTATTAAGATTTTTAATATTGGACTTGAATCGAATGATTAATTCATATAACTTAAATTAGGGTTTGACGAGATCACCTTAACCCTAATCCAATCGAAGCTCAAGATAAAGGAACTTAATCACATAGGTAACTGCACTGAGAGGTTCACTTTCAGTTCTGATGGGTTACCACCATATGCTGCTAGGTGTCACTGGTCGATTTTGGAAGCAATTAGAATAATTTCGATGATCGATCATACTAGTTGTTTGAAGCAAAAAAGTTATGATCCATCGAAAGGTATTTCGATGATGTCAATGATAGAGATCGTGACATATCCCATTACCATATGAAATTGAACCTAACTGGATCACACAAACAAGAGTTTAGATCTGGAAATCATCAATTAGACTAACCCAGTTCAATTGATTTGAATAAAATTTATTTAGGTTCAAGAAAATCATGCTAGCACATGATTGAGCCTAATGTTCTCCTTTAATAATCATTAAAGCTTATCTTGACTGAGCCAAATGTATTTGGGCTCACTCAAGAATCTTTACTTAGTCTGATTGGAATTTGTCTAAATCAGAAAAGGATTGTCTTAATTTATGAGATAAACTTGAGACAATACCTGCCATTTTTTATCACCTACTAAATCTGGTTTTCGAACATCGGTCAAATATTGACCTTGGATACTTAGACATCTGCCCATATGTCATGCACCCATAAAAGAGAACACGAGGCTTTATTCTCTTACTAAAAAGCAGAAAGGGAGGGGGCACATGCCTAGGGAGGCATGTGCCCTATGAGGATCATGCTTGGAGTCCCATATAAATGGGACTCCAGGTTGCTTCAGGGAATCAAACTATATGGCGCCAAGAAGTCTAGTTTGACCCAGTCTTGGCACCACCTAAGGAGGTTTTTGAGGTTCTCTCATCTGATTGGATCAGATGATATCATCCCACCAATCAGATTTAGATCTGATTGCACAAAGGATCATGATTGGTCAGGATGATGTGGCACTGCATGGCATAATAGGGTCTATATAAATCCTATCTGCGCCTAGAATTTAGAGCTTCTGCCCTTAGCCTACACCACAAAGCTTCTCTCCCTCCTTCTCCATGCCACCCTCAGGTCCTCTCTGTCCTCACCTCATCCAAGAGTTCTTGGGCATAAGTTAGGTATGATCCAAGCAAGAGAAAGGCGATAGGAAAGGACGAAGGCAACACTGCTGCAAGAGACAACAGTAGATCTTCAAAAGAGTTTTGAAGACCTTCAAGATCAGATCTAGATTTGAGTTTTGAGAATTGATTGAGAAGGAGAAGATCTCTAGATCCTACTTGATTGAATATCGATAGAGGCTAGGCGCTTGCATGGCTACATCCAGAACCTCAGGCAAACATCGGGATCATCACAGGATAATTGGATTATCCAAAATAAAGATATAATTATATTAGATTTAATTTTTATTTTATTTTATTTTGTCAGATCAATAAGATCAGATCTAAAGAGTCTTAGATCTAATTAGAATCTTAAAGAAAAATTTTTAAAATATTTTTTTTGATCCAATTAGATCCGAACGAACTTGATCCGAAAAACTAGATTTTTTCCTTCAACTGGTATCAGAGCCAAGTTCCATAATTCATTAGATCTGATTTTAATTTATTTTTGATCTAATAATTAGATAATTTTATATGTCACATTAGATGTGATTAGATCTAAAATTAAAAAATTAAAAATTAAATGATCTATATCTAAAATGTATGAGATGCATGACTAGACTAGGAATAGAATTGTTCAATGTGTAGCCTAGCATAATCATAATTTTAATTTGATTAATTATAATTTTTAGATCTATTTATTTATTATTTTTTAATATTATAAATATTATAATTATATCTAAGAAATAAAAAATAAATTTATTTAATTTATTCCTATAAGATATGATAGATGCATATTTAGACTAGTTGTAGAATAGTTCTACAAAATTATCTAGAATAAATTTTAATTTGATGTGATCAAATTTCAATCTTATTTTTTAGATGTTTATGAGATAATTTAGATCTAAAAAGCATGCATGATATGATACATGAGATGTATGCAAAATATGATTTTAGTTAGATCAATTTTTATATATGTGATATATGATGTAGATCTAACTAGTTTTGTAGATTTATCATGTTTCTGATTAAGACGTTCTTCTTGATCATCCGATCATAAGAATGAAGTAGGATTTAAAAGCCCTCTCCTTTCATTCGATGGAATATTCTTATGGTGTGTAGGGGTGCTGCACGTTCGTCCTTAATCTAAAATCAAAAACTTATTTTTTGAAAAACTCTAGATCCTGAAATTCTAAAATTTTATATACATATTTTATTTATGAACCCTAAACATAATTAAGAATTAAGATTATGAAATATATTAGATCTAAAATTCAAAATTTTTAGATCTAAGACATACTCATAAAATTGGATTCGGGCTTGGGCAGCTTAATTAGCTCTAGCGGTTGATCAAACTGAATGAAGAGTTTGTTAGATGGGATCAACAGTGCTTAAATTGACCAGCCTAATAGGATTAAGTCTAGGTCAAGGTCGAGTCGCATGAGTGATCGATCAAGTTAAGACCTAATGTGGCTCAGTGGTTAGAGTTTGAATTGTAGGATAATCTGATTGGCTTTGGCTCAATAATTTGGTGTCTAAGGTAACATTGGCAGATACGATCGACTAGTTTTTAATTGAGAGCTACTCGACTCGAATGCATTCTTATTGAGTTAATGGCATATCCCTTCCATCGGTCTCACTTACCTGACCATATTTATTGGCTCAGTCCTGATCTAAGATGGTTAACAATTTGAGCTAACCCATGCCACTAGGTTAGTCATAATGGTTATGGCTATGTCAAGTCAAGTTTAAAGAGATCTAAATCAAATCTTCCTAAAAAAAGATTAAGTCTAAGATTTTCCAGCATTGTAGATGTGCGGGCCTTTCCCAGGGTTGATTATTCTCGACTGACCAAAGTCCAGTTGCACCAGGAAGATGCAACCATGTCTATTAGGCATTGGATGCTATGGGTTGCAGGTTGGATTGGGCTCAATATTCTAGATACGGTGAGAGATCCAATTAGGAATTCAATCTGTGCAAATGGTGGGTCTGACTTAACTAAGTAATGGATCAATATTCTAGGCATGATGAGATTCGTGAATTAGAGACCTAGTCTAGGTGCACCATGATTAGAGAATCACTGGACAAGAGTTGTTCACTCATTGGCTAACCCATCACCAATAATTGTTAGGTGAGGTGATGAGTTAGTTGGTGGGACTGCACCACTCGTTAGAAATTAGTAATCATGAAGATTTTCACATCTCTATAGAGGGTGTGTAGGGATCCAAAAAAATAGTGGAAGCTAATTTATTTAAAAATCAAACTCCTAAATAAATTTGTCAAGTCTTAATTACAAAATCTAACTAAAAATTTTGACTCTCTATAGGTAAAAGAAAAATGTCTACGTCCAACCCACTAGCCCGTATCCTAGACACCCATAGACTGACCGGATCCAATTACAAAAATTGGCTCCAAAACTTCAAAATCATTTTAGATTTTGGAAAGTTTACTCATGTATTGGATTAGAATCTTCCCACCATACCAGCTCGTCCGTCCGCTGAATAGAGAGCAACTCTTGATAAGTGGATGGATGAAGATAATATGGCCAGATACTATATGTTGGGCTCAATGTCTGATGAGTTTCAATGCAAAAATGAAGATATCAAGACTGTCCATCAAATATTTGCTCACCTACAAGGGTTGTTTAGTGAACAGAGTCGCACAGCCAAATATCAGGTCACTAAACAACTGTTTAAGGCTAAATTGCATGATGGGCAGCCAGTCTAAGATCATTATCTGATGATGATCAAGGACATGAAAGAGATTAAGAAGCTCGGAGTGAAGTTAGACCAAGATCTGCAGAATGATATAATTCTACAAACCTTGACTGATGCATATGGGCAGTTCATCATGAACTACCATATGCATAAACTTCAGAATACTCTAGCCGAGCTTATGAATATGTTGGTTGCTGCTGAGCTTTCTATGAAAGATTCTAAAGGCTCAGTACTTACTATGGAATAGACTTCTTTCAAGAGAAAGTCTTTTGGAAAGAAGAAGAAGTCTGTGAAAAGACGGAAGGTGGAAGGAAGAAGGAAAAAAAAGGTAGAGCTGAAGAAGAAGGCTACTGACAAAGGAAAGTGTTTCCATTGTAATACTGATGGCTACTAGAAGCGAAACTGCCCTATATACCTAACTACCCTGAAGAATAAGAAGAAGACAGGTCCTTCTGAAGGTATGCTCATTATTGAATCTAACCTTACGATTTCTTCTACATCTAGTTGGGTGCTTGACTTTGGTTCTAGTGCTCATTTATGCACTTTCATGCAGGATTTTAAGGATAGCCGGAGGCTGAGGGATGGTGAGGTGATCCTATGCAATGGAAATAGAGCAAGGGTTGCTGCTGTGGCGATGAGAACCTACCCTCTTCGACTACCATCTAGCTTAGATTTAGTACTTAAGGATTGTTATTATGTGCCTGCTGTAAATAGAAATTTGATTTTTGTTTCTTGTTTAGCACAAGAAGGCTATGTAATTAGTTTTCCTAAGGACCATTGTAATATTCTTTATGAGAGAAATAAAACTACAAGTGGTTTTCTTATTAATGATCTCTACCAGTTACATATTGATGTATCTATCTTTAATATCGAGTAAAATATGAATGCCATAAGATCAAAACAACCTAGGGATAGTCTAAATGATAGGTATCTATGGCACCTAAGGCTCGGTCATATAGTAGAAGATAGGATTAACAAATTGAAGAAAATTGGACTATTGAGTCCATTGACTTCCGAGTCATATCCAATTTATGAATCATGTCTTCATGACCAAATGACTAAGCTACCTTTTGTAGGATATGGGGAAAGGACCATGAATCTACTTGCTCTAGTACATACTGATGTGTACAGGCCATTTGATGTGTCGGCTAGAGGCAACTTTGTCTACTTTATAACTTTCAATAATAATTTATCTCGGTATGGATATGTGTATCTTGTGAGACACAAGTCTAAAGCTTTTGAAAAATTTAAGAAATTCAGACATGAAGTGAAAAAGCAAACTAAAAAATCTATTAAGATTCTTTGATCAGATCGAGGAGGTGAATATCTTAGTCAAAAATTTCTGGACTATCTCAAGCAGTATGGCATAGTCTCTTAATGGACTCCACTTGGAACACCTCAACTCAATGGCATTTCAGAATGGAGAAATTGGATCCTATTAGATATGGTCCGATCCATGATGAGCTTCATAAATTCCTTTGATTTTCTTTGGGGACATAGTTTATTAACTGCTAAATATTTACTAATAGGATTCTCTCTAAAACCATTCCTACCATACCGTATGAGATATGGCATGGTAAGAATCCAAGTCTGAGTCATCTCAAAATTTGGGGTTGTCCGGCACATGTCAAAAGACAACAAGCAGACAAATTAGACTATAGATCCTTTAGAGCTTAATTCATAGAATATCCTAAAAAGTCATTAGGATATTATTTCTACATTCTAGAAGACCACAATATGATTATGAGTCGGCATGCCATCTTTCTTGAAAAATAGTTTATTCAAGATTGTGACATTGAAAAGTAGATCAAGCTCGAGGAGAAAGTCTCACAAGAGCAACGAGCTAAGGACCCTATGGAACCAAATTAGGTTGAGCCAATACAATCACTACCTCCTCCACCTCATAGATTGAAAAAAAATTTTCATCCTCCTGAGAGGTACTTAGGTATTATTTTAGAGGAAGTAGAGAAAATGTTTCTCATAGGTAATGGGGTTTATGGTGATCGCAATATCTATAATGTGGCGATATTGGATATCGACTCTGAGAAATGGTTAGAGGCAATAAAGTCAGAAATTGACTCGATGCACTCAAGCCAAGTCTGGATCTTGGTAGATCCACCTAAGGGTATAGTACCTATTGGGTGTAAATGGATCTACAAGAGAAAGATTGATGCAGATGGGAATGTGGAGACATTCAAGGCCAGATTAGTGGCAAAAGGGTATAGTCAGCATGAAGGCATTGACGATCAGGATACCTTTTCGCCAGTAGCTATGCTAAAATTCATTCGCACATTGCTTGCTATTCCAGCCTATTTTGATTATGAAATATGGCAAATGGACGTTCCTAAATAGATACCTTAAGGAAGATATCTATATGGAACAACCGCTAGATTTTACATCCAATGATATTGATCACAAAGTATGTAAGCTGCTATTAGATATATGTGCCCTAGAAGCCAAAATTGGCTGACACTTGTAATACACTTCTAGGGGCAAAATTATAATTTTGACTATAATCAATAAAATGGATTATTTTCTATCACATATGTGTATTTAGTGCCTATGATACATCCTTTGAGTTAATGATAATGATAATTCATATTTTCAAGAGTTAAAAATTTAGAACATGAATAATCATTATTAACTCATAAAATGCTACCGACCATAGGATCATCACGAGGATGGTGATTGATCCGGAAGGTTGGTGTACGATCGCTTCTCTTTAGTAGATGAGTCTTGAGTCTACGGTGTGGAGACACCGGAGCGAGAGTACAGGTACTCGTTAGAGAACGAGGGCACTGAGCGTGACCACCTCGAGTAGTCATTAGGGAGTCTACCTTCTCGTCAATGACTGACTCGATGCTGCAGTAGTGTGTCTGGTTCTTTGACCTGAGATGCATCGGCAGTTCACCTTGAGGGTGTTATAGTTTGACTACACCATTACTCGGTCTCCTAGCCATATGGAACCCTGAGGTGTATGTTGGCTATAGCATGTTCATTGTAGGAACTGGATTGCATCAAGATGGGATCTATCTACCTCGGTGGTAGAGGAGTAGCCCTATGATGATCATGAGAATCAAGTCCTAGAAGCCCATGGCCATGGCAGAGTGAAATAATAGAAAGAGTTTCTATTTAGATTTTCACATTGGACTCGAATCGAATGATTACATCATATGACAGAGACTAGGGTTTGACGAGTTCACCTTAACCCTAATCTGATCGGGGCTCAAGATAGAAGAACTGAATCACACAGGTAGCTGCACCAAGAGGTTCGCATTCAGCTCTGATGGGTTGCCACCATATACTGCTAGGTGTCACTGGTGGATTTTGGGAGCAATTAGAATGATTTAGATGATCGATCATTCTAGCTGTTCGAATCAGAAGAGTTCTGATCCATCGAAAGGAGTTTCGATGATGTCTATGATAGAGATCATGACATATCCCATTACCATACAGAACTGAACCTAACTGGGTCACACAAACAAGGGTTTGAATCTGGTGATCATCAATTGAACTGATCTAGTTCAATTGATCTGAATGAGATTCAATTAGGTTCAAGGAAATCGTGCTAGCACTCGATTGAACCTAACGTTCTTCTTTTACTATCATAAATAAGTTGTCCTGACTGAGCCAAAGGAGTTTGTGCTCAATCAGAGGCCTTCATATGGTCTGACTGGAGGTTGTCCAAGTCAGAATAGGTTGTCTTATTTGTAAGACATTACCTGCCATTTTTGGTCACCTGCCATTTCTTGTTCTTTGACTTTGGTCAAAAGTCTACCTTTGACTGGTCAAACGTTGACCATTCACCCTTTGACTTTTGACCACATGTCATGCACCTATTGGAGAGCTGGTGGGGGCTTGTCCCCCTGCCAGAACCTGGCAAGGAGAAGGGCGCACGCCAAGGGTGGCGTGAGCCCAAGTAGGAGGCGCCTAGGAGTCCTTGTTGGACAAGGACTCCACCTCCCTTTATTGGATTCCAATTCAGAGTTCTACTAAGAATCCAGTTTGACTGGTCTTAGGCGCCCTCTAAGGAGGAATCCAGGGGTCTCTTTTTCAACCAATCAGATTTAGATCTGATTTCACAAAGGGTTGTGATTGGTTGAGAGGAAGAGGAGTTGGATCATGCAAGAGTCTATAAATAAGACCCTGCGCCCAACCCTAATTCAAAGTAAAGAATAGAGATTTCCCACGTCCAAGGCTGCCTCTCCCCTCCTTCTCCATGCCATACTCTCTTCTCCCCTTGCTCTCCACGTCCAAAAGTGTTTTGGACTTAGTTTGGTGCGATTCAGATCAAGGAAAGGCGATCAAAAGCAAGAAGGCTGCGCTGCTGCAAAAGGACGACTGCAGATCTTCAAAAGAGTTTTGAAGATCCTCCAGATCAGATCCAGATCTGATTTTTGGAGGTGTGATAGAGAAGAAGAGGATCTCCAGATCCAACCCTGAGTGGATACCGGTAGAGGCCAGGCAGGCACTTGCGTGGCTAAGATCCAGAACCTTCCGCTGCAATCAGGATCATCTACAGGGTAATAGGATTACCCAAATCAGGTAAATTAAATTTGATTTAATTTATCTTATTTTATTTTATTTATTAAAATAATAAGAATCAGATCTGAAACATATCAAGATCTGATTGAGATCAAGAGAAAAATTTTTGAAATATATCTCTTGATCTAATCAGATCTGGAACGAACCTGGACCGGGAAATCAGGATTTCCCTTCAACTGGTATCAGAGCCATGGTTCTAAAATTGTATTTAGATCTGATTTTAATTTTATTTTAATTAAAAAATAAGTGATTTTTAGATGTCACATGAGATGTGATCAGATCTGAAATCAAAAAAATTAAAATTAAATGATTTGGATCTAAGAATTATGAAAAATATGCATGACTAGTTCTAGAATAGAATAGTTCTATAGAATAGTTTTGCATGTCTTTGATTTAATTTGATTAAATCATATTTTAGATCTTCTTATTTACTATTTTTTGATATTATATAAGTGTTATAATAACATCTGATAAATAGCAAATAAAAATTATTTAATTTTAAATATCATATGAGATATGATAGATGCATGACTAGACTAGTTGTAGAATAGTTCTACATAATTGTCTAGATTAGAATTTATTTTGATTAGATCAATTTAAATCTAATTTTTTAGATTATTATGAGATAATTTAGATCTGAAAAACATGCATGATTATGATACATGAGATGTATGCAAAATATGCCATGATTAGATCTAAATTTGTATATGAGATATATGATATAGATCTAAAACTGTTTTGTAGTATTACATGTTCCTGATTAAGGCGTTCCTCTTGGCCGTCCGGTCATAAGAACGAAGAAGGGTTTAAAGGCCCTCTCTTCCCATTCGATGGGGTGTTCTTATGACGTGTAGGGGTGCTGCGTGTTCGTCCTTAATCAGAAACCCAAAACTTACTTTCTGCAAAACCCTAGATCCTGAAACCCTAGGATTTATTGTGCATATTTTGTTTATGAACCCTACTTAATTAAGAATTAAGTTTATGGAATATTAATTAGGTCTAAAATTGAGAATTTCAGATCTAAGACATATTCATAATACTGGGTTCGGGCTTGGGTAGCTCAATTAGGTCTAAGCGGTTGATCAAACCGAATCAAGAGTTGGTTAGATGGGATCAACAATGCTTAAATTGACCAGCCTAATAGGATTAAGTCTGGGTCAAGATCGAGTCACGATCAAGCAAGACCTAATTAGGCTCAGAGGTTAGAGTCTGGATTGTAGGCTAACCCAATTGGTTCTGACTCAACAATTTGGTGTCTAAGGTAAGTTTGGCACAGACGACCGACTGGTTTTTAATTGGAAGCTACTCGACCTGAATGCGTTCTTGTACGAGTTAATGGCATATTCCTTCCACCGGTCTCACTTACCTGGCCATATCTGTTGACACAGTTCTGATCTGAGGTGGTCAATAATCCGAGCTAACCCATGCCACTAGGTTAGTCATAATTGTTATGACTAAGCCAAAGTCTAGTTTAATGAGACCTGAATCAATTCTCCCTAAGAAAAGATTAAGTCTGAGGTCTTCCACCATTGTAGATAGACGTGCGGGCCCTTCCCGGGGTTGATTGTTCTCGGCTGGATACAGTGGCTCAGTTGCACCGGGAAGATGACGCAACCATGTCTATTAGGCATTGGATGCTATGGGCTGGAGGATGAGTTGGGCTCAATATTTCGGATACGATATGGTGAGAGACTCAATTAGGAACCCAGTCTATGCAAATGGTGGGTCTGACTTAACTAAGGAGTGGATCAATATTCCGGATACGGTGAGATTCATGAATTAGAGACCAAGTTTGGGTGCACCATGATTAGAGAATCATTGAACAAGAGTTGTTCACTCATTGGCTAACCCATCACCAATAACTGTTAGGTGAGGTGATGAGTCAGTTGGTGAGACCGCACCACCCACTAGAAATCATTAATCATGGAGATTTTCGCATCTCTACAGAGGGAGTGTAGGGATCCGAGAAAATAGTGGGAGCTAATTTGTTTAAAAATAAAATTCCCTAAACAAATTGGTCAAGTCAATAATTACAGTATCTAACTAGAATCTTTGACTCTCTACAGGAAAAATGTCTGCGTCCAACCCATTGGCACGTATCCTGGACACACATAGACTGACTGGACCCAATTATAAAGATTGGCTCAGGAACTACAAAATTATTTTGGGTTTCAGAGAAGTTAACCCATGTTATTGGACCAGGACCCTCCCACCTTACCAGCTCGTCCATCCACTGAACAGAGAGCGTCTCTGGAAAAATGGATTAGACGAAGATAATAAGGCCAGATATTACATGTTGGGCTCGATGTCTGATGAGCTCCAGCGCCAACATGAAGATATCGGGACTGCTCGCCAAATGTTGGCTCACCTGCAGGAGATGTTTGGTGAACAGAGTCGCGCAGCCAAATATCAAGTCACGAAATGACTTTTTAAGGCTAAGATGCGTGATGGGCAGTCAGTCCAAGATCACTGTCTGACAATGATCAAGGACATGGAAGAGCTTGAGAAGCTCTCGGTGTGAAGTTAGACTTGGATCTGCAGAATGATATTATTCTGCAATCCTTGACTGATGCATATGGGCAATTCATCATGAATTACCACATGCATAAACTTCAAAATTCCTTGGCCGAATTAATGAATATGCTGGTTACCGCTGAGCTTTCTATGAAAGGTTCTAAAGGCTCAGTTCTTGCTATGGAACGGACTTCTTCCAAAAGAAAGTCTTATGGAAAGAAAAAGAAGTCTGTGAAAAAGCAAAAGGTGGAAGGAGAAGAAGAAGAAGGCAGAGCCGAAGAAGAAGGCCGATGTCAAAGGAAAAAGTGTTTCCATTGCAACAGCGACGGCCATTGGAAGCGGAACTGCCCTACTTACCTGGCCACCCTGAAGAACAAGAAGGAAGGTCCTTCTGGAGGTATGCTCGTTATTGAGTCTAACCTTACGGTTTCTTCTGCATCCAGTTGGGTGCTTGACTCTGGTTCTAGTGCTCATCTGTGCACTTTCATGCAGGGTCTTGAGGATAGCAGGAGGCTGAGGGATGGAGACATGATCCTACGCATCGGTAATGGAGCAAGAGTTGCTGCAGTAGCCGTGGGAACATACCCTCTTCGATTACCATCTGGTTTAGACTTAGTTTTGAAAGACTGTTATTATGTGCCTGCAGCTAGCAGGAATTTGATTTCTGTTTCATGCTTAGCACTAGAAGGCTATGTGATTACCTTCTTTAAGGACCATTGTAACATTCTTTATGAAAGAAATAAAATTGCAAATGGTTTTCTTATTAATGGTCTTTATCAGCTACATATTGATGTACCTATTCTAACTATCGAGCAAAACGTGAATGCCAAACGACCTAGGGATAGTCCAAATGATAGATATCTATGGCACCTGAGATTAGGTCATATAGCAGAAGATAGGATTCAACAAATTGGAGAAAAATGGGCTATTGAGTCCATTGACTTTTGAGTCATATCCAACTTGTGAATCTTGTCTTCAAGGCAAAATGACTAAACTCCCTTTTGTTGGACATGGGGAGAGGGCCACAGATCTCCTTGCCCTAGTACATACTGATGTGTGCGGCCCATTTGATGTGCCGGCTAGAGGCAATTTTGTCTACTTCATTACCTTTACCGATGATCTGTCTAGGTATGGGTATGTGTATCTTATGAGACACAAGTCTGAAGCTTTTGAAAAGTTCAAAGAATTCAGACATGAAGTAGAAAAACAAACTGGAAAACCCATTAAGGTTCTTCGATCAGATCGAGGAGGTGAATACCTTAGCCGGGAATTCCTAGACTATCTTCAAGGAAAATGGCATAGTCTCTCAATGGACTCCACCAGGAACACCTCAACTCAACGGGGTTTCAGAATGGAGAAATCGGACTCTATTGGATATGGTTCGATCCATGATGAGCTTCACAGACCTCCCTAGATTTTCTTTGGGGACATTCATTGTTAACTTCAATTTATCTACTGAATAGGGTTCCCTCTAAAACCGTTCCTACCACACCGTATGAGATATGGCACGGTAAGAAACCAAGTCTGAGTCATCTCAGAATTTGGGGTTGTCCGGCTCATGTCAAAAGACAACAAGCGGACAAGTTAGAGTTTAGGTCCTTTCAGAGCTCGATTCATAGGATATCCTAAAGAGTCATTAGGATACTATTTCTACATTCCAGAAGACCACAATGTGATTGTGAGTCGACATGCCATCTTTCTTGAAAAATAGTTTATTCAAGATAGCGGCATTGGAAAGCAGATTAAGCTTGATGAGAAAGTCTCACAAGTACAACGAGCTAAGGACCAATTGGAACCAAATCAGGTTGAGCCAATAAGAACACTACCTCCTCCACCTCGTAGATCGGAAAGAGTTTCCCGTCCCCCTGAAAGATACTTAGGTATTATTTCAGAGGAAGTAGAGGAAAATGTTCCTCGTAGGTAATGGTGCTCATGGTGATGATCCCAAAACCTACAACGAGGCGATATCAGATATCGACTCCGAGAAATGGCTAGAGGCAATGCAGTCAGAAATTGACTCGATGCACTCAAACCAAGTCTGGACCTTGGTAGATCCACCAGAAGGTATAGTACCTATTGGGTGTAAATGGATCTTCAAGAGAAAGATTGGTGCAGATGGGAATGTGGAGACATTCAAGGCTAGACTAGTGGCAAAAGGTTATAGTCAACGCGAAGGCATTGACTATCAGGATACCTTTTCCCCAGTGGCTATGCTAAAATCCATCCGCACATTGCTTGCCATTGCAGCCTATTTCGATTATGAAATATGGCAAATGGACGTGAAAACGGCATTCTTAAATGGATATCTTGAGGAAGATATCTATATGGAACAGCCGCTAGGTTTCACATCCAGTGATACTGATCACAAGGTTTGCAAGCTGCAAAGGTCCATATATGGACTTAAGCAAGCATCTCGGAGCTGGAACACTCGTTTCAATGATGTGATCAAAAATGTTTGGTTTCATCAAAAATGAAGAGGAACCATGTGTTTTCAAAAAGGTCAGTGGGAGCGCTGTTGTCTTCCTCGTATTGTACGTGGATGACATCCTCCTTATTGGGAATGATATTCCCATGTTGACGATCAGTCAAAATATGGTTGTCCAAGGAATTCTCCATGAAAGAGCGGGCGTAGGGCTTCTATTTATAGACTAGTGCGTGATCCAAACTCCTCTTCATCCCAACCAATCACCAATCCATGTAAATATCAGATTCATCCTAAAATCTAGGAAATTTGGTGATCCAGGGAAAATAGAGAGTTCCATTGGAGATTTCTTATCCCTTAGCATTGGGCCTAAGGGGAGAACCCAGGGTCAAAAACTCTCAGTTTAGGAGGAGTCTAAATACAATTCAATAACGGAGGATGAGTCTCGTATCCAACAAAGGGACTCCTTGGGGCACCTCAAGCAACTTGGGGCGCGGGCCGACGCTCACCTCCTCAAGCGCATGCGCCCTCCTTCTTGCCAAGTTTTTGGTTGGGGGACAAGCACCCAACCAACGCTCTCCCCCATATTGGTGCATTGTGATATGTGGGACCAGAGGAAGTTCAAAGTGTCAAAATTTGCCGTCATTATTTGGAACTAGTTCCAAAAAAGGACGAGAATGGTAACGCGGTGACCAAAAAAATGTAGACATTTGTCGTACAAAAATAGAACAAATTCCTTTTTTCTGACTGGGAAACAGGACTCCAATCAGGAACCAAAGTAAGCCTCTTGATCGAGACAAACTCCTTCTGGCTCATTAGGAAACTATTCTATGATAAGGTAAAAGGAAAGAGCGAAACCTGTACTAGCGGTCAATCGAACGAACCATTTTTCATGATCTACACAGCCTGGACTAGAGTGCATAGACATTCATGCTAGTTCTTGAACTAAATTGGAATCCTTCAGCATGAACAGCGGGGGTCACTCCAAACTCATTTTTCAATTGTATGATTCATCAGATTCAAACCCTTATTTGTCCGTCATGACCAGTCTAGGTTCAGTTCTGTACTAGGTAATTGGATTATGTCACTCTGATCAGTCGTTCATCGAAACTCCTTCTTCGATGGATCAGAACTCTTATTATTCGATAGCATGCTACAATGATTTGATCATCTAAATCAATTCTAATTGCTCCTAAAAATCCACTAGTGACACCTAACTGTATATGGTGGCATGCCATCAGAGCTGGATGTGAAACCTCTTGGTGTAGCTACCTGATGTGATTAAGTTCTTCATCTTGAGTCCCGATCAGATTATGGTTAAGGTGAACTCATCAAACCCTAGTTTCTTATCATATGATGCAATATTTGATTCAAGTCCGATGTGAAACCTAAATAGAAACTCTTCTATATTTCACTCTGCCATGGTCATGGCTTTTAGACTTGATTCTTATGATCATCATAGGGCTTGCTCCTCTACCATCGGAGAGTAGATAATTCTATTTTGATGCAATCCAGTTTCTACAATTAACATGCTATTGCCAACATACACCTCAGGGTTCCGAATGGCTAGGAGATCGAGTTATGGTGTAGTCAAATTATAACACCCTCAAGGTGAACTGCTAATGCACCTCAGGTCAAAGAACCAGACACACCACTACAGCATCAAAGTCAGTCATGAAGAGAAGGTAGAGACTTCTAAATGACTATAAGGTGGTCACGCTCAGTGCCCTCGTTCTCTAACGAGTACCTATACTCTCGCTCTGGTGTCTCCACACCTTAGACTCAAGACTCATATACTAAAGAGAAGCAATTGTACACCAACCTTTTGGATCAATCATTATCTCGTGATGATCCAACGGTCGGGAGCATTTATGAGTTAATAATGATTATTTCATGTCTTTAAATTTTCAACTCTTGAAAAATATGAATTATAATCATACATTAACTTAAAGGATGTATCACAGACAATAAATACACATATGTGATAGAAAATAACCCAATTATTAATTTATAGCTCAAAAATTATAATTTTGCCCCTAGAAGGGTATTACAAGTGTCAGCCAATTCTGGCTTCTATGGCACATATAATCTTACAAAGCGTCCCTATTTTGTCCTAAAGCCATTGGCTACAAATCTTGTTCCATCTTCTCAAGGTGGGTTTCGATTTTTGTGCCTAACGGCTTTGTTAAGTGGGTCTGCCAGCATTGTCTGTGGAATTGACTCTCTTGACCTCGACGTAACCCTTTCTGGAGAATAACCGTGGATGGTGGTATGGCCAGCTCAATGTGCTTGATTTTTTGGTGAGACATGGCTGCCTTAGCAAGGGCTAGACACCATTATTGTCGAGTACAAAGGGAGTGGCATCTGATTGGCATTACTCTGATTTCTGTAGCAAACTTCTTATACCACAATGCTTCCATCGCAGCCTCTGGATGCAGTGCGATATATTCTGCCTTTCATGGTGGAATATATGCTATCACGGGTTTGCTTGGAACTTCTTCCAGGTTGATAGGCACCCTACTTAATTTTGCACATCCGAGAAGTAGTAAGGCGGATAGAGGAGTCCTGATTCACTGGTCTATAGGACTCTACATTCCGGAATGAAGCGAGCGTCGCGAAGTCCGTGTTATCGTGCCGTAGTGATGCTTTGGAGTTGTCCCTGTTACCTCAAAGACTAACAATCAATCCTTGTTCTTTTAAGGACACTTTAAGGATAAACATTTCATAGAAGTCTATTTCTTGCACCTAATTTGATGATATCTGCTTGTTTGATAACTTCAATAGTACATGTGCTCTCATCAGGATTGTGTAACATTGACATGGCATACATGGAAGGCCTGATCCCTGATAGTAGACTAGCATCTAGGGATCTTGTGACTCATGCATTCTAGTTTTCTTTAGGTGTGCTAAAGGGGACATTTTCATTGAAAGGATGTATATACCATGTCGGTTTGAAGGGGTAAGATAATCACCCCCTCTTAAAGTTTTTCATACTAACCTCTTTTTATGATAACTTCCTGTATGTATCAGTCTTCGTGTAGAAAGTCCCTAGGGATCCTTATTCGGTTTTCTCCTATAGACCTTTAATTCACTAGAATGAAAGAGTGCTTCATCTAGG
>QRFJ01001043.1:0-123075 GCA_006176705.1 Cocos nucifera
ACCATTTTCCTGTAGGAAGTCAAAGATTCAGTTAGATACTATAATTTTGATTGACCAATTTGTTTAGGAATTTTAATTTTAAACAAATTAGCTTCCACTATTTTCTTAGATCCCTACACTCCCTCTGTAGAGATGCAAAAATCTTCGATGATTAATGATTTCTAGTGGATGGTGCGGTCTCACCAACTGACTCATCACCTCACCTAACAGTTATTGGTGATGGATTAGCCAATGAGTGAACAACTCTTGTTCGATGATTCTCTAATCATGGTGCACCCAAACATGATCTCTAATTCATGAATCTCACCGTATCCGGAATATTGATCCACTCCTTAGTTAAGTCAGACCCAACCATTTTGCATAGACTGGGTCTTTAATTGAGGCTTCACCGTATTTGGAATATTGAGCCCAACTCATCCTCCAGCCCATTAGCATCCAATTGCCTAATAGACATGGTTGCATCTTTCTGGTGCAACTGAGCCACTGTATCCAGTCGAAAACAATCAACCCCGGGAAGGGCCCGCACGTCTACAATGGTGGAAGACCTCAGACTTAATTTTTTCTTAGGGAGAATTGATTCAGGTCTCATTAAATTAGACTTGGCTTAGTCATAACAATTATGACGAACCTAGTGGCATGGGTTAGCTCAGATTATTGACCACCTCATATAAGAACTGTGTCAACAGATATGGCCAGGTAAGTGAGACTTATGTGGAAGGAATATGCCATTAACTCTTACAAGAGCGCATTCAGGTCGAGTAGCTTCCAATTAAAAATCAGTCGGTCGTATGCACCAAACTTACCTTAGACACTAAATTGTTGAGCCAGAACCAATTGGGTTTTCCTACAATCCAGACTCTCAACCTTGAGCCTAATTAGGGTCTTGCTTGATCGTTGACTCGATCTTGACCCAGACTTAACCTATTAGGCTGGTCAATTTAAAGCATTGTTGATCCCCTCTAACCAACTCTGATTCGATTTGATCAACCGCTTAGACCTAAATTGAGCTACCCAAGCCCGAACCCAGTATTATGAAATATGTATTAGATCTAAAATTCTCAATTTTAGACCTAATTGATATTCCATAATCTTAATTTTTAATTAAATAGGGTTCATAAACAAAATATGCACAATAAATCCTAGGATTTCAGGATCTAGGATTTTGCAGAAAGTAAGTTTTGGGTTTCTGATTAAGGACGAACACGCAGCACCCCTACACATCATAAGAACACCCCATCGAATGAGAAGAGAGGGCCTTTAAACCCTTCTTCATTCTTATGATCGGACGGCCAAGAGGAACGCCTTAATCAGGAACATGCAATACTACAAAATAGTATCTGATCTATATCATATATCTCATATACAAAGTAGATCTAATCATGGCATATTTTGCATACATCTCATGTATCGAATCATGCATATTTTCAGATCTAAATTATCTCATAATAATCTAAAAAATTAGATTTAAATTGATCTAATCAAAATAAATTCTAATCTAGACAATTATGTAGAACTATTCTACAACTAGTCTAGACATGCATCAATCATATCTCATATGATGTTTAAAATTAAATAATTTTTTATTTACTATTTTTTAGATGTTATTATAATACTTATAATATCAAAAAATAGTAAATAAAAGGATCTAAAATATGATTTAATCAGATTAAATCAAAAACATGCAAGACTATTCTATAGAACTATTCTATTCTAGAACTAGTCATGCATATCTTCTAATCTTAGATCCAAATCATTTAATTTTAATTTTTTCTGATTTCAGATCTAATCACATCTCATGTGACATCTAAAATTAATTATTTTCTAATTAAAATAAATTTAAAATTAGATCTAAATTTTTTTAGAACCATGGCTCTGATACCAGTTGAAGGAAAATCCTGATTTCCCGGTCCAGGTTCGTTCAGATCTGATCAGATCAAGAGATATATTTCAAAAATTTTTCTCTTTGATCTGTATCAGATCTGAGATGCTTTCAGATCTGATTCTTATTATTTTAATAAATAAAATAAAATAAAAAATAAATTAAATCAAATTTAATTTACCTGATTTGGGTAATCCTATTACCCTGTTGATGATCCTGTTGCAGCGGAAGGTTCTGGATCTAGCCACGCAAGCGCCTGGCCTCTACCGGTATCCACTCAGGGTTGGATCTGGAGATCCTCTTCTTCTCTATCACATGTCTCCAAAAATTAGATCTGGATCTGATCTGGAGGATCTTCAAAACTCTTTTGAAGATCTGCAGTCGTCCTTTTGCAGCAGCGCAGCCTTCTTGCTTTTGATCGCCTTTCCTTGATCTGAATCGCACCAACCTAAGTCCAAAACTCCTTTTGGACGTGGAGAGCAAGAGGGAGAAGAAGCTTTGGCATGGAGGAAGGAGGGGAGAGGCAGCCTTGGGGCGTATGGAAACTCTATTTCATCAATTATCTCATTAAATTAGAGGTTGGGCGCAGGGTCTTATTTATAGACCTCTTGTGATCCAACTCCTCTTCTTCCCAACCAATCACAACCCTTTGTGAAATCAGATCTAAATCTGATTGGTTGGAATAGAGACCCCTGGATTCCTCCTTAGAGGGCGCCTAAGACCAGTCAAAGTTGGATTCTTAGTAGAACTCTGATTGGAATCCAAAAGGGAGGTGGAGTCCTTGTCCAACAAGGACTCCTAGGCGCCTCCTACTTGGGCTCACGCCACCCTTGGCGTGCGCCCTTCTCCTTGCCAGGTTCTGGCAGGGGGACAGGCCCCCACCAGCTCTCCAATAGGTGCATGACATGTGGTCAAAAGTCAAAGTGTCAATGGTCAACGTTTGACCAGTCAAAGGTAGACTTTTGACCAAAGTCAAAGAACAAGAAATGGCAGGTGACCAAAAATGGCAGGTAATGTCTTACAAATAAGACAACCTATTCTGACTTGGACAACCTCCAGTCAGACCATATGAAGGCCTCTGATTGAGCACAAACTCCTTTGGCTCAGTCAGGACAACTTATTTATGATAGTAAAAGAAGAACGTTAGGTTCAATCGAGTGCTAGCACGATTTCCTTGAACCTAATTGAATCTCATTCAGATCAATTGAACTAGATCAGTTCAATTGATGATCACCAGATTCAAACCCTTGTTTGTGTGACCCAGTTAGGTTCAGTTCTGTATGGTAATGGGATATGTCATGATCTCTATCATCGACATCATCGAAACTCCTTTCGATGGATCAGAACTCTTCTGATTCGAACAGCTAGAATGATCGATCATCTAAATCATTCTAATTGCTCCCAAAATCCACCAGTGACACCTAGCAGTATATGGTGGCAACCCATCAGAGCTGAATGCGAACCTCTTGGTGCAGCTACCTGTGTGATTAAGTTCTTCTATCTTGAGCCCCGATCAGATTAGGGTTAAGGTGAAACTCGTCAAACCCTAGTCTCTGTCATATGATGTAATCATTCGATTCGAGTCCAATGTGAAAATCTAAATAGAAACTCTTTCTATTATTTCACTCTACCATGGCCATGGATTTCTGGACTTGATTCTCATGATCATCATAGGGCTGCTCCTCTACCACCGAGGTAGATAGATTCCCATCTTGATGCAATCCAGTTCCTACAATGAACATGCTATAGCCAACATACACCTCAGGGTTCCATATGGCTAGGAGACCGAGTAATGGTGTAGTCAAACTATAACACCCTCAAGGTGAACTGCCGATGCTTCTCAGGTCAAAGAACCAGACACACTACTGCAGCATCGAGTCAGTCATTGACGAGAAGGTAGACTCCCTAATGACTACTCGAGGTGGTCACGCTCAGTGCCCTCGTTCTCTAACGAGTACCTGTACTCTCGCTCCGGTGTCTCCACACCGTAGACTCAAGACTCATCTACTAAAGAGAAGCGATTGTACACCAACCTTCCGGATCAATAACCATCCTTGTGATGATCCTATGGTCGGAAGCAATTTATGAGTTAATAATGATTATTCATGTCTTAAATTTTCAACTCTTGAAAATATGAATTATCATTACCATTAACTCAAAGGATGTATCACAAACACTAAATACACATATGTGATAGAAAATAATCCATTTTATTGATGTTAGTCAAAATTACAATTTTTACCCGTAGAAGTGTATTACAAGTGTCAGCCAATTCTGGCTTCTAGGGCACATATATCTAACATATACTTCTAGGTCTCACTAGTGGATTTTGGGAGCAACTAGAATGATTTAGATGATTGATCATTCTAGTTGTCTAAATCAGAAGAGTTCTGATCCATCAAAAGAAGTTTTGATGATGTTGATGATGGAGACCATGATATATCTCATTACCATACAGAAGAGAACCTAACTGGATCACACAAATAAAGGTTTGGATCTGGATATCATCAATTGGACTAACCTAGTTCAATTGATTTGAATTAGGTTCAAGAAAATCATGCTAGCACATGATTGAGCCTAACATTCTCCTTCTACTATTATTAAAAGTTGTCTCGATTAAGCCAAATGTGTTTGTGCTCACTCAGGTACCTTTACTTGATCTGACTGGAGCTTGTCCAGATCAGAAAAGGGTTGTCTTAATTTATGAGATAAATTTGAGACAATACCTACCATTTTCTATCACCTACAAATTCTTGTCCTTTGACTTTGGTCAAACGTTGACCTTTGATACTTAAACAACTGCCCATATGTCATGCATCTATTGGAGAGTAGATAGGGGGT
This sequence comes from Cocos nucifera, assembly GCA_006176705.1. Lineage (NCBI taxonomy): Eukaryota > Viridiplantae > Streptophyta > Magnoliopsida > Arecales > Arecaceae > Cocos > Cocos nucifera. The sequence goes on from QRFJ01001043.1 coordinate 4,721, forward strand.
TGTCCCCTTGCTAGATTTTGGAAAGGAGGGGGCACATGCCTAGGGAGGCGTGTTTTCATGGATAGGGACACCTGAAGTCCCATATAGATGGGACTCCAGGTTGCTTCTTGGTTTCTACTTAGGTGGCCCATAACTGTAGACTTTGACTAGTCTTAGGCACCATCTAAGGATGAATTAGAGGGTCTCTCATTTGATTAAATTAGTTGATATCATCCCGTCAATCAAATTTAGATCTAATTGCATGAAGCAACATGATTGATCAGGATGATGTGGCATTGCATGGCGTAGTAGGGTCTATATAAACCCTATTTGCGCCCAACTTTCATAGAGTTCTCTCTTAGCCCATGCCCTAAGGCTGCCCCTCTCCCTCCTTCATGCTGTCTTCTGATCCTCTCTCTGATCTTCATGCCCAAGGAAAGTTGGGCTCTAATTTGGTGCGATCTAGGTAAGAAAAAGCTGACGAGAAAGGAAGAAGGCAGCACTACTGCAGAGAGGACTGTTGATCTTTAGAAGAAGTTTTGAAGATCCTCCAAATCAGATCCAGATCTGATTTTTGGAGAAGTGATAAAGAAGAAGAAGATCTCCAGATCTAGTTTGAGTGGATACCGATAGAGGTCAGGCGTTTGCATGGCTAGATCCAGAACCTCAGGCAATCAGTAGGTTCATTAAAGGATAATCTGATTACCAAGCATCAAGATATAATTAAATTAGATTTAATTTATTTTTATTTTTTTATTAGGTCTATAAAATCAGATCTAAAATATCTCAAATCTGATATGGATACATGAGAGAAATTTTTGAAATATTTCTCATGATCCGATCAAATCTGAACGAACCTGATTCGAGAAATCAGAATTTTTCTTATAGTAGCATCATCGTCTGGAAGGCCTCCAGATGGTCGATTGGATCGATGTCCCATCGTAGATCTTAAATTAAGAAAGCTTGAAGTTTGGTGGGATAGATTCCTGCATGATGCAGTGAGAGAAAGGAGGGTCGACACAGATATCATTACCGTGGAAGGAGAAGCATGGCAGAGTTTCTCGATCCGCTGATTCATCTCTTGCAGTTTTTGGTTCAAGAGATCCTCTTGATTGCGGATCTCTAAGGTTGTCTGACTGAACGGGGGCAAAGTCCCCCCAGGGGTTGAGTCATGATCAGGGTAGGAGCTTTCGACACTCTGCTTTCCATTTTTGGAGGTCGTCGGTCGGCTAGCCCGAGTCGATCATCCCCAGACCGGATCATCGAGCTTTGGAGAAGCTTGCTTCGATCGAATTGATGTTAGAGGCTACTACATGGCCTGAACTACTTTCTTGAGGCCATGAACATGTTGGACTAGCAGGTTGAGTTGCCCCACGTATACCGTTACTGCAGGTGGAGCTTGAGTCACCAGGATGAAATAGGAGCGAGCAGATCTGGATGGGATCTGGCTGTGGAGGCCATCGATCATTAGGTAGAAGCTTTCCAGGAGGCATCTTTTTTGGGAAGGATGACTTTGGAGGAGAAGTAGGGATCTCTGCTGAGCACTTATTTAAGAATAAGGGAGCCCCAAAAGGCAAAAAGTCCTTCCTCTAGCGCCAATCCTGTTGGTACAAAATGTGATTATCGCCAGAGAAGTGTTGGAGTTAGAGAAGAGGAGATCGCTGCCAGTGACCTGCAAAATGAGTCTCGCCCAGAGCCTAGGGTGGTGGCTCTGGCAAGACCCTCCGATGATCAAGTTAGCTCTTTCGGCCAACAGAAATGGAGTGCATAGTCAAGAAAGTTGTAGAGTTTTAGGAAGAAGAAGAGAATCCAAAGAAAACATATCTGGAGGATCTCTTTTATAGATGGAGCCTATAACAAATTGATAGTGATAGCCATAACCATCTGATAGTGGGCCGCTCAGGCTACACAAAATTTATTATGAAGGATAGTGTCTGTTGTCGCGACTTGCCAGTCGACAGTGGTGTTCATTGTTGTGACTTGCCAATCTTTCTAGGCGACTGCTGGAAGTTCAATCGAGAGGGGTTTGACTGGAGGAATCTTTGAAAGAAGTCCGTCGGAGATGTCCAAATATGGATCCACTGGGGGGATCCAAAAGTAGGTCTGTTGGAGGAATCTGTATGTAGATCTGCAAGAGGAAAGACCTAAAGAAAAATTTATCTAATGGAGGGATCCAACTGAAGGAGAAATTCGAAAGGAGTTCGACTACTGAAGAGGCTCGGAAGGAGTTCGACTGCTGGAGAGGTCCGAAAAGATTTCAACTGTTGGAGAGGTCTGGAAGGAGTTTGATTGCTGGAGAGGCCCGAAGGGGTTCTGCTACTAGAGAGGCCTGGAAGGGGTTCGGCTGCTGGAGAGGTCTGGAAGGGGTTCGGCTCCTGGAGAGGCTCGAAAAGGGTTCAACTGCTGGAGAGGTCCGAAAGAAATTCGGCTACTGGAGAGGTCCCAAGAGGAAGAATTCACGATCGAAGCTCTTCCATGATTATCGATCACATCATGCTAAGCATCAGACTAGACTTCGACGGGAGTGGGATTTATCCTCAATAGTGGTTGGGTGAAGAATAAAAAATTTTAGAGCTTTTCTTTGACCGACTCAGCATTTTTATTCTTTTAATCCTTTATCTTTAGTATAGGCTAGAGTATGAATTTTTTTTTTAAAATATTATAGTATAATGTTTTAATTTCTTAAGTTTTCTATTTAATCCGTGTAGCAAGTTATGAATCAATGACTTCCAAACTAGTTGGCTTAAGGGTATTATGTAATACCCCACCCCAAACTAATTATGGATGATGATGCCACACCCCATCCTTATCTAAAGAATAATAAAAGTTTTATGCTATAGCTAAGTTGCAATATCTTTTAAACTTGCTTAATTTGCTAAAGCAAATTTCTTAATTTAACTTACCAAATTACATAAACAGCCTCAGAGTTTCAAAGTTACAAAATCATGCTTTATTCATACATTCTAGTCATTAAACTATTCTTTTAATACATGCCTTCTTAAAACATTTAAATAGATATATATGACAGTTTCAAACTTAACTACAACCATAGAATATAATACAACCCATAACATTCAACTATCTCTATCTTTGCTATACATGATCTACTCTTCATACATGGTAACTACTAATGCACAAGCTGATACCAAACCTCTGAGCTAAGTTACTCCATAACTACAGATAAAAAAAGAGTGAGGGTGAGACTTGGAAAGTCTTAGTGAGTGTGCATCCATCTAACAATGTAGAAAAATCAAATAGCTATAACTCTTATAATATCATGCTAGTTATAAGCTTCCAAATAATTGCATATTAACATGAATAAATCACATAAAAGCTTTTTCTGAAATACAAATAATTGATTACCTTTGACCATATCACGGCAACACGCTACCATAAATGGATCGATTCTATAGGTAGCTTGCCTTATCACCAAAAGGACAACACACTCTCATATAGTTTCTTATGAGCACCCTGTCTTATCATCAAAAAGGACAATACACTCCCATAAATATTACTTTTATTAACACAATACACTCTCATAGAATTTTTTATGAGCAGCCTGCTTTATCACCAAAAGGACAACATACTCTTACGAGTATACCATTCCAATGGATGGCCTATCTCAGTGATATCGGAACAACACACCCTCATAGAGTTTGCCATTCCTATGAGCAGCCTGTTCGTGCTCACAAATATCAATAAGCCCCATGCCATATAAATAAAAATCAACCTCAAAAAGATTAAACCAAGTAAGAGATCACTATGAAACATGTTTAAAATCCTTAAGTCATGCTTTTAAAAGCATGTATATATATACTTGCTTATGAAATACGCAAAAGCTATCCACAAATCATTCCTTATTATGATGGTTCTCAAACCATATATATATATGAAATAACATAAGTTGCAAAGTATCAAGAGAATATCTTTGTTTTCAAATAATATTTTTACTTAAGAAAGTATAGTAAAAACACCATAGATAGATGGAATTCACTTACCTCCTGCAAGATATTGTTCCACTTTAATACTTGATTCCTTCCAAGCACCTTTTAAGAACCTTTTTCTTTCCTATAGTATTGACATACACCGATTAATATCATGCAAAATCATTCAAGAACTTTAAGATACATATCTTGCTTTCGCTCTTGCTCTTTAGCTCCCTAATTCATTGCTTTAATTCTACCTGTCTTGGCTTAGATTTGGCTAAATTTCACCTAGCTTAATAATTTTTTAGTAATTCAGCTGTACTTTCTTTCTCATAACTATTTCCCAAATTAGTCAACAGCCTTTAATTATTTGCTAAGACTGATTAGACAACTTTCAATAGATAGGTAGCAATAATTCCTTCTTGATTCAGGTTTAACTTCATATTTTGATTAATTAAACCTTGATATTTAATAATAAGGATTGAAGCACTACTTTTAAACCTAACTGAGGGACCAGAATTCTTACCTCGAATAACTCAAGATCCAATTGTCAGCAAAACAAGCTTCCTTCTTCCTAAATCAGTATTCTTCTTTAATCCAACTCACCACCAAAATACTTCTTCCCAACTAATTCCTCTTTGATTACTAGCTGAGAACATAACCCTATCTAACTCTTTTCCCTTTTCTGGCTTCTCTAAAGAACATGGATAATCAAAAAATAACAATAAAATCAGTGGCTTTAAGGTTTAGAAAAAATAAATTAGAAAGGGTTTTGATAGGTGTCATTTCATAAGGATTCCACCCAAATCCCAGCTAAATAGGTGTTGCTCTGAGGTATTTGCACTATTAGTTAATGCCCTCAAGTTGTTCACTCATTTTCTAAAAAAATATTTTAAAATTATAACTTAAAATTCTCATAGTTAAAACCTGCTTCCAGAAATTTTCATGATTGGGATCGACACCTTAGAGAAAAAGGTCAACACCTCAATACAGATCAGCCTCTACATCATCCCCTTCCTTAAATAGGTCATCCCTCAAGTTGTCTCGTAGGTCGACCACTCAAGAAAAGTATCGACACCTCACCAAAAATAGGTCAACCACAAGATGTATCACCACAGATCTTCTTGAAACTTTTTCTCTATTTTTCTAGGATAGGGTCGACACCTTTTGGACAAGTGTCAACCCCTTCCCCTGGGTTTTGACTGAAAGTTCTATTTTATGCTTTCCTCAAAGTATCACTCATTCTAGGTGGCTTACTTAATACTCTTCTTATTTACATTTACTTATTTTAAGTTAATATAATATAAATATAAATAAGAAAATATCTCCTATTTAGAATCAATAATAAAATAAAAATTCTTATGAATAAGATATCAAAACTTAAGTTTTAATTAAAATTTTTCCAAACCCAAAACATTTAGAACTTTCTTTCTTTAGAACGAATAGGTTAAAGGATCTCAAAATCTCTTAAAAAATATTTTGTGATTCACCATTACCTATTGATCAATTACTACTAATTTTGCTCTCAAGAAAATATATATTTTATATAGCCCTTCATGTATGTACTAATTTCCAGACTTAGAAAATTTTTAGGACTTGTAATGGTAGATAGTCACAATTTATGCTTAAATGGCTTTAATAAATTTTGGCAAGGTAAGCTTGATTCCAAGTAGTTTATAATTGAGATTAAGTGGCTTAAATATACCATAAATAAATTACTATGCATAGATATATGAATATAAATTTTTAATTTATTATTTTGCTAGTTTAGGATGTTATATTTCTTTTCTCTTAAAATAAATTTCATCCTTGAAACTTATATGCAGCAAAATTAGAATTCTAAATATAATATCCAACCCCTGAATCCGGATGATAGTGCCACACCCCATCCTTATCTAAAGGTTAAAGAGATTTCTAAGCTATCGCGAAGCTACAATATCTTTTAAACCTGCTCAACACAATCATTTCAAATTCTTCCTCATTAACATATACAATTTATAACCAGATATAATTAAAATCTAGTACAAGTACACAACACTCTATTGTGATATCCAAATATATAATACATCATAACCCGATACTCCTTTACAAACTATCACACTTAGCTAAAATACACAAAATATCTTTAGATAAACTCCTCTCATAAGTAACTCAGATTGCTCCAATCCTAAAATAGAACAAAGCCAAATGTAACAACCCACCCCTAAATCTGGATGACGGTGCCACACCCCACCCTTATTTAGAGGTTAAGGAAATTTCTAAGCTATCACTAAGCTACAATATTTTTTAAACCTGCTCAACACAATTGTTTCAAATTCTTCCTCCATCAACATATACAATTTATATAAAATCCACTATAAGTACACAACACTTTGCTCTGATATCCAAATATATAATACATCATAACCTAATACTCCTTTACAAACTATCATATTAAGCTCAAATACACAAAATATCTATACATATACTCCTCTCATAAGTAACCCAGACGGGTCCAATCCTAAAATAGAACAAAGGTGAGGGGTGAGACTTGGGGAAGTCTCAGTGAGTGAAATAAGCCATCTAACGGTAGGAAAAACTTGAAAAGTATAACTGAAATGCTCATAATCATATATAGATTCCATAATAATATCATTCCCTTTGAATAAAATTTTCTTATGCGAATCGTGCATAAAGCCATGTAAAAGTATTTCTTTTCTTTTCAAGACAATGCTACAAGAAAACTACTGGTTACCATCGACTGTCCCATAATGCACCCCTACCATAGTAGTTGAATGGAGCATCTGATACTACTGAGCCCCCACGGGCATACTATTTTGTAAGGAGGTGCCGGTTGAAATACCGTCAACTAAACCATGGCGCACCCCTACCATGGATAGTCGAAATAAAATATCTGATATAACTAAGCCCCCATAGGCATACTGTATTGCAAGAAGGTGCCGACTGATTTTAACTATCTCATAAACTAGGCCCTACTAGCCATAATAAAACTATGCCCCACTAGGCATAACCACTACTGATACTATGGCACACCCAAAAGGTTGCTCACTCCTATGGATAGCCTATTGAAAACATGCATATTTGATAAATCTTGAATGTCAATGAATTGTTCAAAACATAATGCTATGCTATCCAAGCTAAATACATATATAAGCTGAGAACAACAAAAAGTAATTTGCTTTCTATAATTTGTCTCTTTCATAATAAAATACCATAAGGTAAAACCAGAGTTAGATAGAAAACCCGCTCATCACAACTAGCTACTAGCTAAATAGCTTACGCAAGCACCTTTCCAATCCTTTTCTTTTCCTATATCATCAATAAATACTGATTAATATGATAACATGCAACTCAAGATCAAAACTGCACATACATTACTTTTAAACACTAACTTAAATCTTTAAATTATTCCTTTCCACTCACCCTTGCTTACCTTAGCTTAGGTCTAGATAAACTTCCACATAACTTATAAATTTTTAGATATTTAATTCTATTTTAATTTTTATAATTAATTTTAAATTTAGCTAACATCATTCCAATTCATAACCAAGCCAGCTCTCCAATTTTAGTATCAACAATAGCATAATCTATCTTTAAACTTAATTTAAATTGCATACCTTAACTTACTAAATTCCTAAATCTGATAAGAATAGTTGAGGACTCAATTTAACTTAGTTTAGAGATCAGAATCCTTACCTCAAATTGCTACAACCTTGCAAAAGTTCTGAAACCATGTTCTTTTTTTGCCACCGCCAGCAACCGTTCTCCATCCAAATCAGTCTATCCTCAAACCCTCTCTTTTTTCACTAAATTCTATGAACTTTTAACTAAGGATTCTTCTTTCTCTAGCCCTCTCTCTCTCTCTCTCTTCTAATCATTCGAACCAAGAAAATCTAGAATAGAAGAAAAGAGAATTGGTAGTTTTGTTGTTTTGAAAATAAATAAACTAAAGGGAATTTGCTAGGTGTCATTCCATGAAGAATCCACCCAATCCCAAGCTTAACAGGTGTTGCTCTAATGTATTTTCAACCATTAGTCAATGTCCTCAAGCTGCTCATTCATCCCTTGAAAAATTATCTTTAAAAGCTTCACTTAAAACCCTCTCGGTTAAACCTGCTCCTAGAATTTCCCACTAACCGAGTGGCTCGGCCCCAAATTGGGTCAGCTCATGTGTCACTCAGGTCAGCTTAACTCCAAATCGAGCTGGCACTTTTAGAAAAATAGAAAACTCATTTTGCAGCCTCAAACTTGGGCTGGCTTGATTTCAATTTAGGCCAGCTTGAACTTTAGGATTTCAAAAATTAACTCTTCAGACTCTATTCACAGCTTTACTTAATTCTCAGCTTATTTACATTTCTTTTTTTAAGTTAACTCCATTTACTTTAAAACATAAATGTAAATAAGGAACACCTTCCTACTTGGAATTAATAAAAATATCAAAAAAGTCAAAATACATAAGAATAAGAAACTAAAATTTGGGTTCTTGTTCAAATTATCTAAACTCGAAACTTTTATAACTTTCTTGCTTCTGAATGAATAGGTTAAATGATCTCTAAAATTCATTAAAAATTATTTTGCAACTTACCAACACCTAAAGATTAATTATTAGGACTTTTTGTTCTAAGAAAATATATATTTCATATAGCCCCCCTTATAGGTGCAAGCTCTCAGATTTAGAAAATTTTCAAGACTCGAAATGGCAGATAACCATAATTTGCATTGAAATAGCTTCCACAACCTTTAGCAAGGTAAATTAATTACATACACAAATACAAATCTTTTAATTCATTCCTTTTTTGATCTGGGATGTTACACTAAAAACTATATAACTCCCATTTCATTCATGAACTCTTGATAAACAAAATCATTTGTTCAATTATAGATATCTTACCTAATCTCACAATAAGGATATCTTACATATCTTGTCACTATTCTTACTTTAACATTTGATCTTGTTGATACATGCTAGCATCCTCTTTAGTGGTACTAGCTCTCATTTTACTTGCTAATGGGAGATTCTTAACTGAGACTTTATTAGGACAATTCCTCCTCCTATGACCTATCCTTCTACACCAATAACACCCTACTCTTCCTGATATCTTACTTCCCATAGATTGTAATTTCAACTTTTGCTTAATCCTTTCCTGCTTTGGGCTAATAGAAGCAAAACAACCCATTCCCGACCCTACTGATGCTCCAAAAGTATCAATGGGATGTCTAAAAATATTTATCTTTTTTGATAGCTGGCTTTCCTTTATATCTAGGAAAAAATCCTGCACACTTCTTTTACCTTTCTCCTGCCTATGATCATAAAAATCTTTTTCTACTTCCTCTGCTCTAGTAGCTCCCATAATTAGTTCAGCAAAACTATTATAGCTATGCATCTTTGTTTTTGCTTTGATTTATAAATACAATCCTTTTTGAAACAACAGATACTTTTCCTTTTCATCCACAATAAATACAAAAGCAATGTGTGATAACTCAACAAATTTGGCTTCATACTTAGCTATAGATATCCTCCCCTAAGTTAAGTTAAGAAACTCTCTCCTTTTCTGATCTCGATATACTACTGAGTAATACTGTTGATAAAATTTCTTTCTAAAAACATCCTAAGAAACAACATATCATTGTGGTTGCCTATCTACGTAGAATTTCCACCAATATCTGGCCCGACCTTCTAAAAGAATAGTGGCAATGCTCACCTTCTATTCATTAGTACTTTTTATTAATATAAATATTCTTTCCATTCTTTGAATCTAATTCTCTAATTCAATTAGGTCTATAGTACCCAAAAATTCTACTACCCCTAACTTGCTAACACTCAAAATTTCTTTCCACATCTATGCTTTGAGATTGAGGTCTACGAGCAGAATTCATTGCAATAGTAACAGCTTAGGTAATTGTACCTACCAATTCTCGAAATCTCAGAATAGGTGCTTGATCCTAAGATGGAGATACTAATGATAATTCTTGATCATAACCATACCCTTGTGAAACCACTGCTTCAACCCTTGGGGCAAAAGATGAACCAATAGATGGCACTCTAGGAGGTTGAGCATTTCTATCAACTCTTCTTGATCTACCCTAGCCTCTGCCTCTACCTCTACCTAGGTTTAACTACTCTCCACCAAATCCAGATCCCAACTATTCCATCTTCCTACAAGATGAAATAGATATAATTAAAGTTATCAACCACCAAATTACTCTATTGAAAAGTAAGTTTCAAAAGAAGATATCCTTGATTAAAATATAAACATTCAATTAAATGCTATTAGAAGAATCCTTCAAATGATATTAAGTCAACTCATTAATCAATCGGGTCATCTTCAAGACCACTCAACCCACTTTATACTATTTACTAAGCAATCCAGGCAAAGAAATTAAGATATACATAAGTCCATCCTTACTAATCATAATCCTTAGTTTATATTCATTAACCATAAATCATTTCTTATGCCCACTGATTATAAACCTTTGCTCATTTCTATTGATTATAATCCTTTAACTCATCTCTACAGATTATAAACCCTTGCTCTGATCATCAATTAAACCTTACTTATCTCAATAAATTATTAACCTTGCTCTGATACAAAACATGTAATACTCCACCCCTAACTAACTATGGGTGATGGTGCCACACCCCACCCTTATCAAAAGATTAAGAGGATTTTTATGCTATAGCTAAGCTGGAATATCTTTTAAACTTGCTTAATCTGCTAAAGCAAATATCTTAATTTAACTCATCAAATCAAATAAATAACCTTAGAATTTCAAATTTATAAAACCATGCTTTATTCATACATTCTAGTCATTAAACCATTCTTTTAATATGTGCCTTCTTAAATCATTTAAGCATAAACATATGATAGTTTCAAACTTAACTATAACTACAGAATATAATATAACCCACAACTTTCAACTGTATCTATCTCTACTATACATGATCCACTCATCATATATGGTAACTGTTGATACACAAGCTGATACCAAACTTCTAAGCTAAGTTACTCCACAACTGAAGATAAAAAAAGAGTGAGGGGTTAGACCTTGGAAGTCTCAGTAAGTGTGCATCCATCTAACAATGGAGAAAAATTAAATAGCTATAACTCTTATAATATCATGTATATCATGCTACCAATAAGCTTCCAAATAATTGCATATTAACACAAATAAATCACATAAAAGATTTTCTGAAACACAAACAATTGATTACCTTTAACCATACCCCAACAACACATTACCACAAATGGATCGATCCTATAGGTAGCCTACCTTATCACCAAAAGGATACCAGACCCTCATATGGTTTCCTATGAGCAGCTTGTCTCATCACCAAAAAGGACAATACACTCTCATAAGCATTGCTTTTATTGAGATAACATCCTCTCATAGGATTTCTTATTAGCAGCCTACCTTATCACCAAAAGAATAATACACTCTTATAAGTATACCATCTCTATGGGCAACCTGTCTCATTGATATCAGAACAACACACTCTCATAGGATTTGCCATTCATATGAGCAACCTGTCCATGCTCGCAAACATCAATAAGCTCCATGGCCACAAACAAAAATCAACCTCGAAGAGATTAAACCATATAAGAGATCACTATAAAACATATTTAAAATCACTAAGTCATGCTTTTAAAATCATGCATACATATACTTGCTAATAAAATACACAAAAGCTATCAAAAGACTATTCCTTATTTTGATAGTTCTCAAACCATATATATATGAAATCAACATAAGCTACAAAGTATCAAGAGAATATCTGGCTTTTCAAATAATATTTTTACTTAGCAAAGGATAGTAAAAATGCCATAGAAGGAATTCACTCACCTCCTATTAGCTATTGTTCCACTTTAATACTTGATTCCTTCAAAGCACCTTTTGAGAACCTTGTCCTTTCCTATAGTATTGACATACACTAAATATTATCATACTAAACCATTCAAGAACTTTAAGATACATATCTTGCTTTCACTCTTGCTCTTTAGCTTCCTAATTCTTTGCTTTAATTTTAGTTTACTTGTCTTGGCTTAGATTTGGGTAAACTTCAGATAGCTTAACATTTTTCTAGCAATTCAGCTATACTTTTATTCTCATAACTATTTTCCAAATCAGTCAACAACCTTTAGTTATTTGCTAAGACTGGTTAGACAACTACCAACAAATAGATAGCAATAATTCATTCTTGATTCAGGTTTAACTTCATATTTTGATTAATTAAACCTTGATATTTGATAATAAGGATTGAAGCTATACTTTTAAATCTAACTAAGAGACAAGAATTCTTACATTGAATAACTTAAGATCTAGTTGTCAGCAAAACAAGCTTCCTTCTTCCTAAATCAGTAACCTTTCTTCTTTAATCCAACTCCCCACCAAAATACTTCTTACCAACTAATTCCTCTTTGATTACTAGCTTAGAATAGAACCCTCTATAACTCTTTTCCCTTTCCTGGATTCTCTAAAGAATGTGGATAATCAAACAACAATAAGAAAATCAATGACTTTAATGTTTAGAGAACATAAACTAGAAAGGGTTTTGATAGGTGTCATTCTATAAAGATTCCATCCAATTTCTAGCTAAACAAGTATTGCTCTAAGGTATTTCTAGTTACTAGTTAATGCCCTCGAGCTACAAACTCATTTTCTAAAAAAATATTTTAAAACTGTAACTTAAAACTCTCTTGGTTAAAATCTGCTTTTAGAAATTTTCGTGATTGGGGTCGATACCTTAGAGAAAAGGGTCGACACCCCAATGTAGGTGAGCCTCTAGATCAGCTCCTTCCTCAAATAGGTCCTCCCTCAGGTTATCTCGTAGGTTGACCTCTCAAGAAAAGTGCCCACACCTCATCAAAAATAGGTTGACCCCAAGGTGTACTGCCACAGATCTTCCTAAAACTTTTTCTCTATTTTCATGAGATAGGATCGATTCCTCTTGGACAAGTGTCGATCACTTCCCCTAGGTTGTGACTGAATATTCTATCTTATGCTTTCCTTAAAGTATCACTCATTCTAGGTAGTTTGCTTAATACTCTTCTTATTTATATTTACTTATTTTAAGTTAATATTCTCATTTATTTTACTCTTCATTAACTTTAAAACATAAATATAAATAACAAAATGCCCCCCTATCTAAAATCAATAAAAACCAAAAAAATTAAAATTCTTAAGAATAACATATCAAAACTTGAGTTTTAATATAAATTTTTCTAAATTCAAAACTTTTAAAACTTTCTCTCTTCAAAACGAATAGGTTAAATGGTCTCAAAATTTTTTAAAAATTATTTTATGACTCACCACCACTTAAGAATTAATTACCATCAATTTTAGTTTCAAAAATATATATATTTTACATAGCCCTCCATATAGGTGCTAATTTTGAGATTTAGAAAATTTTTAGGACTCGTAATGGCAAATAGTCGCAATTTGTAATCAAATAGCTTCAATAAATTTTGGTAAGGTAAGTTTAATTCTAAGTAGTTTATAATTGAGATTGAATAGCTTAAATATACCATAAATAAATTATAATACCATACATATATAAATATAAATCTTTTAATTTATTATTTTGCTGGTTTGGGATATTACATTCCTCCTCCATTAAAATAAATTTCATCCTTGAAATTTATATGTAGCAAAATTAGAACACTAAAACCTATTTAAGTCTAATTTCATTCACAAACTCGTGATAAACAAAATCATTTGTTCAGTTATAAATATCTTACCTAATTTAACCATAAGGGTATCTTACATTTCTTATCACTATTCTTACTTAAATATTTGATCTTGCTGATGCATGCTATCTTCCTCTTCATTGGTACTAGTTCTCATTTTACTTGCTGATGGGAGATTCTTAACTGAGACTTTATTAGGATAATTCCTCTTCCTGTGACCTACCTGTCCACACTGATAACACCCTCAAACTCTTCCTAATACCTCACTTCCTGCCAACTATAATATCAACTTTTGCTTAATTATTTCCTACTTTGGGCTAATAGAAGCAAAAGAATCCATACCCGACTCTACTGATACTCTAAAGGTATGACTAGGCTACCTAAAAATACTTGTTTTCCTTCATAGTTGACTTTTCTTTATATTTGGGAAAAAATCTTGTACACTTCTTTTACCTTTCTCCTGCCTACGATCATAGAATTCTTTTTCTACTTCCTCTGCTTTACTAGATCCCATAATTGGTTCAGCAAAACTATTATAGTTATGTATCTTTGTTTTTGCTTTGATTTCTAAATGCAATCCTTCCAGAAACAACCAAACTTTTTCTTTTCATCCATAATAAATACTGAAGCAAAGTATGATAACTCAACAAATTTGGCTTCATACTCAGCTATCGACATCCTCCCCTAAGTTAAGTTATGAAACTCCCTCCTTTTTTGATCTCGATATACTACTGAGCAATATTGTTGATAAAATTCCTTTCTGAAATCATCCTAAGAAATAACATACCCTTATGGTTGCCTATCTACATAGAATTTCCACCAATATCTATTATGACCTTCTAAAAGAAATGTGGCAATACTCACATTCTATTTATCAGTACTTTTCATTAATATAAATATTTTTTCCATTTTTTGAATTCAATTCTCTGCCTCCATCGGGTCTGTAGTACCTGAAAATTCTACTACCCCAACTTGCTAGCTCTCTCAAAATTTCTTTCTACATCTACGCTTCGAGATTGAGGTCTAGGAGTAGAATTCATTGCAGCAGTAATAGCTTGGGTAATTATACCCATCAATTTTAAATATCCTAGAGTAGGTGCTTGATCTTGAGATGGGGATACTAATGGTAATTCTTGATTATAACCAAACCCTTGTGAAACCCCTGCTTCAACCTTTGGGGCAAAAGATGAACCAATCAATAGTACTCTAGTAGGTTGAGCATTCCTATCAATTCTTCTTGATCTATCCTAGCCTCTACCTCTACCCCTACCTGGGTTTAACTACTCTCCACCAAATCCTGATCCCAACTATTCCATCTTCCTACAAGATAAAATTGATATAATTAAAGTTCTCAACCACCAAATAACTCTACTGATAAGTAAGTTTCAAAAGAAGACATCCTTGATTGAAACCTAAACTTTCAATTAAATGCTACTGGAAAAATCCTTCAAAAGGTATTAAGTTAAATCATTAATCAATCGGGTCATCTCTATGACCACTCAACCCATTTTATACTGTTTAATAAGCAATCCAAGCAATGAAATTATGATATACATAAGTCCATCCTTCCTAAGAATAATCCTTAGTTCATATCCATTAACCATAAATCATTTCTTATGCCCACTGATTATAAATCTTTGCTCATTTCTACTATTTAGAAACCTTTAACTAGTCTCTACAGATTATAAACCCTTGCTCTGATCATTAATTAAACTTCACTTATCTTAATAAACCATTATCCTTGTTCTGATACTAAACATATAACACCCCATCCCTAACTAACTACGGGTGATGGTGCCACGCCACACCCTTATTTAAAGGTTAAAGGGATTTCTATGCTATAGCTAAGCTATAATATCTTTTAAACATGCTTAATCTGCTAAAGCAAATATCTTGATTTAACTCATCAAATCACATAAACAACCTCAGAGTTTCAAATTTACAAAAGCATGCTTTATTCATAAATTCTAGTCATTAAACCATTCTTTAATACATGCCTTCTTAAAACATTTAAACACATACATATGATAGTTTCAAACATAACTACAACCTCAGAATATAATACGACCCATAACTTTAAACTATCTCATCTCTGTTATACATGATCTACTCTTCATATATAGTAACTGCTGATATACAAGCTAATACCAAACTCTGAGCTAAGTTACTCCATAACTATAGATAAAAAAAGAGTAAGGGGTCAGACTTAGAAAGTCTCAGTGAGTGTACATCCATCTAACAATGGAGAAAAATGAAATAGTTATAACTCTTATAATATAATGTATATCATGCTACTAATAAGCTTTTAAGCAGTTGCATACTAACATGAATAAATCACATAAAAGCTATTTCTAAAAGATAAATAATTGATTATCTTTGACCATACCATGGTAATACACTATTATAAATGGACTGATCCTATGTGCAGCCTGCCTTATCACCAAAAGGACAACATACTTCCATATGATTTCTTTTGAGCAGCCTACCTTATCACCAAAAAGGATAATACACTCTCATAAATATTGCTTTTATTGAGACAACACACTCTAATAGGTTTTCTTATGAGCAGTCTATCTTATCATCAATAGAACAATGCACTTTCATAAGTATACCATCCTTATAGGCAACTTAGCTTATTGATATCGGAACAACACGCTCTTATAGGGTTTGCCATACCTATGAGTAGCCTGTCCATGCTCACAGACATCAACAAGCCCTATGGCACACAAATAGAAAATCAACCTTGAAGAGATTAAACCATATAAGAGATCACTATGAAACATATTTAAAATCACTAAGTCGTTCTTTTAAAATCATATGTACATATACTTACTTATGAAATACACAAAAGCTATCCAGAAACTATTCCTTGTTTCGATGGTTCTCAAACCATATATATGTTGGAAATTATGTCCCAAAGCCAATCGTCAACCTATTGATGGTTGAGATATTATAATTAAATTATTAATTAATAAAAAATATTTTGGCATCTTTTTTTCATCATAAATTTATATCTTCTAATAAACTCCATTATTGTGATGAAGTCCTTAGGACTATTTAGTTTCGATAAAGAGAGAATTTATCAATTAATCCTTAAATTTATTCATGATCAAATGACAGACTGTTAATTAGGATGACAACATCTATCGAGCATAGATCGCTATATGCCATATAGGTTGGTTGTCCTCCTAACTAAGAAGTGTGAAGATACTGGTATGGCATATAGATGAGATGTATGGGTACATCATCATTGAACATGACTAACTTTAGATCATTCTGCTATCGAGAATATCTCTGATGGGATATAGGTATAAGTATCCCTTAGATCTAAGATCACCTCAGTGACTTGCAAGCAACTCACTATGCTTTGATACCGGACTAACTAAATTTTTAATTCAGCAATGAAAGACATCTGGGCATAGTCAAGTACTTGCAAAGTCTGAGTGTGATCAAGATGAAATTGACCACTTCAAGAGTTGGAGAAGAATGTATCACTGTATTTCAATATAGCAAAATCTTGGTCAGGTAATCCATCAGATGGATTTGATATTTTGAAATACAATGTGGACAATCTAATCAAAATTGACTATTGAACTCTAAGGTGTCCTATGAGTATTATGGTCAAGGGGATGAATTATATGGAAACTATATTCGCATGGGTTCTAAGGATGGTGTTCTACACCTTTCGACCTATCCAACCATCTGGTATCATTACTAGATAGTCACTTCAATTGGTACAAAAATTTATTCCTATGCTATTGACTTAGGTTCAGACCCATGAGGTCACACACATTAGAGTTCACATTTCGATCGAATGGTTGATTAGTGATTTAGAATCATTTTAGGGTTAAACAATCAATATGATTAGTGTTAAACCTAGTGCAAGTGTTGTGGGAGGATCGATTAGCAATTAGATTGCTAATTGGCTTAATTTGATTTAGCCAAAAATTTGAAATTAAGTCTAATTAAACATAATTTAATTAGATTTAGTTTGGGCTTGATTGGATCAAGTTTAATTGGCTTATTGGATAAGTCAAGTGCAAGAAAGAACTAGCCCTAGTCTAACTAGGACTCGGGTCAACCCAATTTTTTAATTTGATTAAAAATTAAATTAGAATTAAATATAATTTAATTAAGTCTTTAAATAGATTAGGTCTTATTTAATTGGGTTGGTTTATTCTTATTTTTATTTGGTTAAAAGATCTTGTTTGACCAAGTCAAAATAGGAGTCCTAGTATGACTAGGACACCCTATTCCTTGGACAACCTAATCCTCATGCCCCACCCTTTTTTCTTTGTATTTTTACGTGAATAATCTCCATGCCCTAAAGGAAAATCCTGATTTTTCAGACCAGATTCGTTCAGATTTGATCAGATCAAGAGATATATTTCAAAAGTTTTTTTCTTTGATCCAGATCAGATCTAGGATGCTTCAAATCTGATTCTTATTATTTTAGTAGTTAAAATAAATTTAAATAAATTAAATCAAATTTAATTTACCTTAAAGTGGGTAATCCTATTACCTATTGATAATCCTGTAAGCAGTGGATGGTTTTGGATCTAGCCACGCAAGTGCCTGGCCTCTATCGGTATCCACTCGGGCTGGATCTGGAGATCCTCTTCTTCTCTATTACATCTCCAAAAATCAAATCTGGATCTAATCTAGAGGATCTTCAAAACTCCTTTTGAAGATCAGCAGTTGTCCTATGTAGCAGCGTAGTCTTCTAGCTTTCAGTCGCCTTTCTCTCATCTGAATTGCACCAACCAAGGACCCAAACACCTTTGAGCATGGAGAGGACAGGGAGAAGTTGGCATGGAGGATGAAGAGGGAGGAGCCTTGTGTGTGGAGAATTTTCTCAATCAGATTAGATTATTTTTTGAGTTGGGTGCAGGGTCTTGTTTATAGACTATCTGTGATCCAACTCCTCTTCTTCCCAACCAATCATAGCTCTTTGTGAGATCAGATCTAAATCTGATTAGTGGAAATAGAGTCCCCTAGATTCCACCTTAGATGGTGCCTAAGACCAGTCAAACTTGGTTCTTTGGAGAACTCTAATCAGAATCCAAAAAGGAGATGAAGTTCCTATCCAAAAGGGACTCCTGGGTGCCTCCAGCTTGGGCACACGCTAAGGGTGGCATGCGCCCTCCTCCTTGCTAGGTTCTAGTAAAGGGACAGGCCCCCGCCAACTCTCCAATAGGTGCATGACATGTGGACAGAAGTCAAAGTGTCAATGGTCAATGTTTGACAAGTCAAAGATCAACTTTTGACCAAAGTCAAAGGACGAGAAATGGTAGGTGACCAAAAATGGCACGTATTATCTAACAAAATAAGACAACCCTTTTTTGACCTGGACAGGCTCCAGTCAGACCAAGTAAAGGCCTCTAAATGAGCACAAACTCCTTTGGCTTAGTCAGGACAACTATTTATGATAGTAAAAGAAGAACGTTAGGTTCAATCAAGTGCTAGCATGATTTCCTTGAACCTAATTGAATCTCATTCAGATCAATTGAACTGGATTAGTTCAATTGATGATCACCAGATTCAAACCCTTGTTTGTGTGACCCAGTTAGGTTCAGTTCTGTATGGTAATGGGATATGTCATGATCTCTATCATCGACATCATCGAAACTCCTTTCGATGGATCAAAACTCTTCTGATTCGAACAGCTAGAATGATCGATCATCTAAATCATTCTAATTGCTCCCAAAATCCACCAGTGACACCTAGCAGTATATGGTGGCAACCCATCAGAGCTGAATGCAAACCTCTTGGTGCAGCTACCTATGTGATTAAGTTCTTCTATCTTGAGCTCCGATCAGATTAGGGTTTAGGTGAACTCGTCAAACCCTAGTCTTTTTCATATGATGTAATCATTTGATTCAAGTCCGATATGAAAATCTAAATAGAAACTCTTTCTATTATTTCACTCTGCCATGGCCATGGGCTTCTGGACTTGATTCTCATGATCATCATAGGGCTGCTCCTCTACCACCGAGGTAGATAGATTCCATCTTGATGCGATCCAATTTCTATAATGAACATGCTATAGCCAACATACACCTCAGGGTTCCATATGGCTAGCAGACTGAGTTATGGTGTAGTCAAACTATAACACCCTCAAGGTGAACTGCCGATGCTTCTCAGATCAAAGAACCAGACACACTACTACAGCATCGAGTCAGTCATTGATGAGAAGGTTGACTTCCTAATGACTACTCAAGATGGTCACGCTCAGTGCCCTCGTTCTCAAATGAGTACCTATACTCTTATTTCGGTGTCTCCACACCGTAGACTTAAGACTCATCTACTAAAGAGAAGTGATTGTACACTAACCTTTCAGATCAATCACCATCCTCATGATGATCCTATTGTTGGAAGCATTTTATGAGTTAATAATGATTATTCATGTCTTAAATTTTTAACTCTTAAAAATATGAATTATCATTACCATTAACTCAAAGGATGTATCACAGACACTAAATACACATATGTGATAGAAAATAATCCATTTTATTAATTTAGTCAAAATTATAATTTTGCCCCTAGAAGTGTATTACAAGTGTCAGCGAATTCTGACTTCTAAGGCACATATATCTAACAATCTCCTACTTGTCCTAAAGCCAATTGGCTACAAGTCTAAGTCCCATCTTTTCAAGGTGGGCTTCGATCTTTTGCTGGCCCAACGGCTTTGTAAGCTGGTCTGCCACATTGTCTATGGAGTTAACACTCTTGACCTCGACGTAACCCTTCTCGAGGTAATCGCAGATGAGGTGGTATCGTCGCTCAATGTGCTTAGATTTCTGGAGAGACCTCAGCTCCTTAGCAAGGGCTATGGCATCATTATTGTCGTAGTATAGAGGAATGGCATCTGATGGCATTACTCCAATTTCTGCAGCAAACTTCTTATACCATAATGCTTCATTCACAGCCTCTGATGCCGCGATATATTCTGCTTCCATGCTAGAATCTACTATCACAGTTTGTTTGGAACTCTTCCGACTGATAGCACCACCATTGCACACAAACAGACTCCCAGATGTCGACTTTCGATCATCTATATCGGACATAAAATTCGAGTCTGTGTATCCCTGGACTTGGAGTTCTCCGTTACCAAAGACCAACATCATATCCTTAGTTCTTCTCAAGTACTTAAGGATACATTTCACAGAAGTCCAGTGTTCTTCACCTGGATTTGACTGATATCTGCTTGTGACACTCACAGCATGGGCTATATCAGGTCGTGTACATAGCATGGCATACATGAGGCTCCCTATTGCAGAAGCATAAGGGATCTTGCTCATGCGTTCTATTTCCTCAGGTGTGCTAGGGCACATCTTCTTGGAAAGATGAATACCATGTCTGAAGGATATTAATCCCCTCTTAGAGTTTTCCATACTAAACCTCTTTAGTACTTCCTCTATGTACATCTTCTATGAAAGTCCTAGCATCCTATTCGGTCTATCCCTATAGACCTTAATTCCTAGAATAAAGGATGCTTCACCTAGGTCTTTCATGGAGAATTTCTTGGACAACCATAATTTTGACTGTTGTCATCATGGGAATATCATTCCCAATAAGGAGGATGTCATCCACGTACAATACGAGGAAAGACAACAGCGCTCCCACTGACCTTTTTGAAGACACATGGTTCCTCTTCATTTTTGATGAAACCAAATGTTTTGATCACATCATTGAAACGAGTGTTCCAGCTCCGAGATGCTTGCTTAAGTCCATATATGGACCTTTGCAGCTTGCAAACCTTGTGATCAGTATCACTGGATGTGAAACCTAGCGGCTGTTCCATATAGATATCTTCCTCAAGATATCCATTTAAGAATGCCATTTTCACATCCATTTGCCATATTTCATAATCGAAAATAGGCTGCAACGGCAAGCAATGTGCGGATGGATTTTAGCATAGCCACTGGGGAAAAGGTATCCTGATAGTCAATGCCTTCGTGTTGACTATAACCTTTTGCCACTAGTCTAGCCTTGAATGTCTCCATATTCCCATCTGCACCAATCTTTCTCTTGAAGATCCATTTACATCCCAATAGGTACTATACCTTCTGGTGGATCTACCAAGGTCCAGACTTGGTTTGAGTGCATCGAGTCAATTTCTGACTGCATTGCCTCTAGCCATTTCTCAGAGTCGATATCTGATATCGCCTCGTTGTAGGTTTTGGGATCATCACCATGAGCACCATTACCTACGAGGAACATTTCCTCTACTTTCTCTGAAATAATACCTAAGTATCTTTCAGGGGACTGGAAAACTCTTTCCGATCTACGAGGTGGAGGAGGTAGTGTTCTTATTGGCTCAACCTGATTTGGTTCCAATTGGTCCTTGGCTCGTTGTACTTGTGAGACTTTCTCATCAAGCTTAATCTGCTTTCCAATGCCGCTATCTTGAATAAACTATTTTTCAAGAAAGATGGCATGTCGACTCACAATCACATTGTGGTCTTCTGGAATGTAGAAATAGTATCCTAATGACTCTTTAGGATATCCTATGAATCGAGCTCTAAAGGACCTAAACTCTAACTTGTCCGCTTGTTGTCTTTTGACATGAGCCGGACAACCCCAAATTCTGAGATGACTCAGACTTGATTTCTTACCATGCCATATCTCATACGGTGTGGTAGGAACGATTTTTAGAGGGAACCCTATTCAGTAGATATAATTGAAGTTAACAATGAGTGTCCCCAAAGAAAATCAGGGAGGTCTGTGAAGCTCATCATGAATCGAACCATATCCAATAGAGTCCGATTTCTCCATTCTGAAATTTCCGTTGAGTTGAGGTGTTCCTGGTGGAGTCCATTGAGAGACTATGCCATTTTTTTGAGATAGTCTAGGAATTTCCGAGCTAAGGTATTCACCTCCTCGATCTGATCGAAGAACCTTAATGGGTTTTTTCAATTTATTTTTTTCTACTTCATGTCTGAATTCTTTGAACTTTTCAAAAGCTTCAGACTTGTGTCTCATAAGATACACATACCCATACCTAGATAGATCATCGGTAAAGATAATGAAGTAGACAAAATTGCCTCTAGCCGGCACATCAAATGGGCCGCACACATCAGTATGTACTAGGGCAAGGAGATCTGTGGCCCTCTTCCCCATGTCCTACAAAAGGGAGTTTAGTCATTTTGCCTTGAAGACAAGATTCACAAGTTGGATATGACTCGAAAGTCAATGGACTCAATAGCCCATTTTTCTCCAATTTGTTGATCCTATCTTCTGCTATATGACCTAATCTTAGGTGCCATAGATATCTATCGTTTGGACTATCCCTAGGTCGTTTGGCATTCACATTTTGCTCGATAGTTAGAAAAGGTACATCAATATGTAGCTGATAAAGACCGTTAATAAGAAAAATCATTTGCAATTTTATTTCTTTCATAAAGAATGTTACAATGGTCCTTAAAGAAGGTAATCACATAGCCTTCTAGTGCTAAGCATGAAACAGAAATCAAATTCCTGCTAGCTGCAGGCACATAATAACAGTCTTTCAAAACTAAGTCTAAACCAGATGGTAATCGAAGAGGGTATGTTTCCACGGCTACTGCAGCAACTCTTGCTCCATTACCGACACGTAGGATCATGTCTCCATCCCTCAGCCTCCTGCTATCCTCAAGACCCTGCATGGAAGTGCACAGATGAGCACTAGAACCAGAGTCAAGCACCCAACTGGATGCAGAAGAAATCGTAAGGTTAGACTCAATAACGAGCATACCTCCAGAAGGACCTTCCTTCTTGTTCTTCAGGGTGGCCAGGTAAGTAGGGCAGTTCCGCTTTCCAATGGCCGTCGCTGTTGCAATGAAAATACTTTTTTTTGGCAGCGGCTTTCATCTTCGGCTCTGCCTTCTTCTTCTTTGCTCCTTCCATCCTTCTGCTTTTTCACAGACTTCTTTTTCTTTCCATAAGACTTTCTTTTGGAAGAAGTCCGTTCCATAGCAAGAACTGAGCCTTTAGAACCTTTCATAGAAAGCTCAGCGGTGACCAGCATGTTCATTAATTCGGCCAAGGAAATTTTGAAGTTTATGCATGTGGTAATTCATGATGAATTGCCCATATGCATCAGTCAAGGATTGCAGAATAATATCATTCTGCAGATCCAAGTCTAACTTCACACCGAGCTTCTCAAGCTCTTCCATGTCCTTGATCATCATCAGATAGTGATCTTGGACTGACTGCCCATCATGCATCTTAGCCTTAAAAAGTCATTTCGTGACTTGATACTTGGCTGCGCGACTCTGTTCACCAAACATCTCCTGTAGGTGAGCCAACATTTGGCGAGCAGTCCCGATATCTTCATGTTGGCACTGGAGCTCATCAGACATCGAGCCCAACATGTAATATCTGGCCTTATTATCTTCGTCTATCCATTTTTCTAGAGACGCTCTCTGTTCAGTGGATGGACGGGCTGGTAAGGTGGGAGGGTCCTGGTCCAATACATGGGTTAACTTCTCAGAACCCAAAATAATTTTGTAGTTCCTGAGCCAATCTTTATAATTGGGTTCCGATCAGTCTATGTGTGTCCAGGATACGTGCTAATGGGTTGGACGCAGACATTTTTCCTGTAGAGAGTCAAAGATTCTAGTTAGATACTGTAATTTTGACTTGACCAATTTGTTTAGAGATTTTATTTTTAAACAAATTAGCTCCCACTATTTTCTTGGATCCCTACACTCCCTCTGTAGAGATGCAAAAATCTCCACGATTAATGATTTCTAGTGGGTGGTGCGGTCTCACCAACTGACTCATCACCTCACCTAACAGTTATTGGTGATGGGTTAGCCAATGAGTGAACAACTCTTGTTCAATGATTCTCTAATCATGGTGCACCCAAACTTGGTCTCTAATTCATGAATCTCACCGTATCCAAAATATTGATCCACTCCTTAGTTAAGTCAGACCCACCATTTGCATAGACTGGGTTTCCTAATTGAGTCTCTCACCGTATCCGAAATATTGAGCCCAACTCATCCTCCAGCCCATAGCATCCAATGCCTAATAGACATGGTTGCATCTTTCCGGTGCAACTGAGCCACTGTATCCAGTCGAGAACAATCAACCCCGGGAAAAGGGCCCGCACATCTACAATGGTGGAAGACCTCAGACTTAATCTTTTCTTAGGAAGAATTGATTCAGGTCTCATTAAACTAGACTTGTCATAGTCATAACAATTATGACTAACCTAGTGGCATGGGTTAGCTCGGATTATTGACCACCTCAGATCAGAACTGTGTCAACAGATATGGCCAGGTAAGTGAGACCGGTGGAAGGAATATGCCATTAACTCGTACAAGAATGCATTCAGGTCGAGTAGCTTCCAATTAAAAATCCAGTCGGTCGTATGTGCCAAACTTACCTTAGACACCAAATTGTTGAGTCAGAACCAATTGGGTTAGCCTACAATCCAGACTCTAACCTCTGAGCCTAATTAGGTCTTGCTTGATCGTGACTCGATCTTGACCCAGACTTAATCCTATTAGGCTGGTCAATTTAAGCATTGTTGATCCCATCTAACCAACTCTTGATTCGGTTTGATCAACCGCTTAGACCTAATTGAGCTACCCAAGCCCGAACCCAGTATTATGAATATGTCTTAGATCTGAAATTCTCAATTTTAGATCCTAATTAATATTTCCATAATCTTAATTCTTTAATTAAGTAGGGTTCATAAATAAAAAATATGCACAATAAATCCTAGGGTTTCAGGATCTAGGGTTTTGCAGAAAGTAAGTTTTGGATTTCTGATTAAGGACGAACACGCAGCACCCCTACACATCATAAGAACACCCCATCGAATGGGAAGGAGAGGGCCTTTAAACCCTTCTTCATTCTTATGACCGGACGGCCAAGAGGAACGCCTTAATCAGGAACATGCAATACTACAAAATAGTTTTAGATCTATATCATATATCTCATATACAAATTAGATCTAATCATGGCATATTTTGCATACATCTCATGTATCGAATCATGCATATTTTTAGATCTAAATTATCTCATAATAATCTAAAAAATTAGATTTAAATTGATCTAATCAAAATAAACTTCTAATCTAGACAACTTATGTAGAACTATTCTACAACTAGTCTAGACATGCATCAATCATATCTCATATGATATTTAAAATTAAATAATTTTTATTTACTATTTTTTAGATGTTATTATAATAATTATAATATCAAAAAATAGTAAATAAATAGATCTAAAATATGATTTAATCAAATTAAATTGAAAACATGCAAGACTATTCTATAGAACTATTCTATTTTAGAACTAGTCATGCATATTTTCTAATCTTAGATCCAAATCATTTAATTTTAATTTTTTCTGATTTTAGATCTGATCACATCTCATGTGACATCTAAAATCATTTATTTTTTAATTAAAATAAATTTAAAATCAGATCTAAATACTTTTAGAACCTTGGCTCTGATACCAGTTGAAGGAAAAATCCTGATTTCTCGGACCAGGTTCGTTCAGATCTGATCAGATCAAGAGATATATTTCAAAAATTTTTCTCTTTGATCTAGATCAGATCTGAGATATTTTAGATCTAATTCTTATTATTTTAATAATTAAAATAAAATTTAGATAAATTAAATCAAATTTAATTTACCTTGATAGTGGGTAATCCTATTACCCGTTGATGATCCTGTAAGCAGCGGAAGGTTCTGGATCTAGCCACGCAAGTGCCTGGCCTCTACCGGTATCCACTCAGGCTAGGATCTAGAGATCCTCTTCTTCTCTATCACATCTCCAAAAATTAGATCTGGATCTGATCTGGAGGATCTTCAAAACTCCTTTTGAAGATCAGCAGTCGTCCTTTGCAGCAGTGCAGCCTTCTAGCTTTCAGTCGCCTTTCTCTTGATCTGAATCGCACCAACCAAGGATCCAAAACTCCTTTTGGACATGGAGAGGAGAGGGAGAAGTTTGGCATGGAGGAGGAAGAGGGAGAGGCAGCCTTGGGTGTGGGGAATTTTCAATCAAAATTAGATTATTTTTTGAGTTGGGCGCAGGGTCTTATTTATAGACTATCTGTGATCCAACTCCTCTTCTTCCCAACCAATCACAACTCCTTTGTGAAATCAGATCTAAATCTGATTGGTGGGAATAGAGTCCCCTGGATTCCTCCTTAGATGGTGCCTAAGACCAGTCAAAGTTGGTTCTTAGGAGAACTCTAATTGAAATCCAAAAAGGAGATGGAGTCCCTATCCAACAGGGACTCCTAGGCGCCTCCAACTTGGGCACACGCCAAGGGTGGCGTGCGCCCTCCTCCTTGCCAGGTTCTGGTAGGGGGGACAGGCCCCCACCAGCTCTCCAATAGGTGCATGACATGTGGTCAAAAGTCAAAGTGTCAATGGTCAACATGTTTGACCAGTCAAAGGTAGACTTTTGACCAAAGTCAAAGGAACAAGAAATGGCAGGTGACCAAAAATGGCAGGTAATGTCTTACAAAATAAGACAACCTTTTCTGACTTGGACAACCTCCAGTCAGACCATATGAAGGCCTCTGATTGAGCACAAACTCCTTTGGCTCAGTCAGGACAACTTATTTATGATAGTAAAAGAAGAACGTTAGGTTCAATCGAGTGCTAGCACGATTTCCTTGAACCTAATTGAATCTCATTCAGATCAATTGAACTGGATCAGTTCAATTGATGATCACCAGATTCAAACCCTTGTTTGTGTGACCCAGTTAGGTTCAGTTCTGTATGGTAATGGGATATGTCATGATCTCTATCATCGACATCATCGAAACTCCTTTCGATGGATCAGAACTCTTCTGATTCGAACAGCTAGAATGATCGATCATCTAAATCATTCTAATTGCTCCCAAAATCCACCAGTGACACCTAGCAGTATATGGTGGCAACCCATCAGAGCTGAATGCGAACCTCTTGGTGCAGCTACCTGTGTGATTAAGTTCTTCTATCTTGAGCCCCGATCAGATTAGGGTTAAGGTGAACTCGTCAAACCCTAGTCTCTATCATATGATGTAATCATTCGATTCGAAGTCCGAATGTGAAAATCTAAATAGAAACTCTTTCTATTATTTCACTCTGCCATGGCCATGGGCTTCTGGACTTGATTCTCATGATCATCATAGGGCTGCTCCTCTACCACCGAGGTAGATAGATTCCATCTTGATGCAATCCAGTTCCTACAATGAACATGCTATAGCCAACATACACCTCAGGGTTCCATATGGCTAGGAGACCGAGTAATGGTGTAGTCAAACTATAACACCCTCAAGGTGAACTGCCGATGCACCTCAGGTCAAAGAACCAGACACACTACTGCAGCATCGAGTCAGTCATTGACGAGAAGGTAGACTTCCTAATGACTACTCGAGGTGGTCACGCTCAGTGCCCTCATTCTCTAACGAGTACCTGTACTCTCGCTCTGATGTCTCCATATCATAGACTCAAGACTCATCTACTAAAGAGAAGCAATTGTACACCAACCTTTCCGGATCAATCACCATCCTCATGATGATCCTATGGTCGGGAGCATTTTATGAGTTAATAATGATTATTCATGTCTTAAATTTTCAACTCTTGAAAATATGAATTATCATTACCATTAACTCAAAGGATGTATCACAGACACTAAATATACATATGTGATAGAAAATAACCCATTTTATTGATTTTAGTCAAAATTATAATTTTGCCCCTAGAAGTGTATTACAAGTGCCAGCCAATTTTGGCTTCTAGGGCACATATATCTAACATGCCCATGGTTTCTCATGCCTCCCTTCTCTCTTCTTTTTTCTCACATGGAAGTTTGTTGGAAGACCAAGTCAAAAGGAGAATTAGTTTTGCTTAAGGATTCTATGAGATAGAATCCTTGTCAACCAAAACTCTTTCGATAAGTGTGCCAACCCTTACTTCCTTATTTTCTTTGTTTTTATGGTAAAAGAGGATATTTTTGTACTCCCCCTTGCTGGTCCATGGTAGAAGAAAAAGGTGGGGGTGCCTAAGAGTTGGGTGCCCCAACAACTTCACTTATTTGGTCCTTCCTAGTCTAGGTTTTTGACCTAACTTGGACTCTGCATATCTTTTTATTTTAAAAAAAAAAATTACTACAATTTTCATGGATCATAGAAATTTGAGAGTCCTCTTTGGTGTAAAAAAATTAGAAAAGGATTCATCTAGGTCATGGAGATATTCAAAACATAAATCAGGGTGTCTAGAAAAAGAACAAAGAAGAAGAAGAGGGTCTTCTTCTAGGCTTTTTGCTCCAGATCTCTTCCTCCCATTTTTGTGAGCTTTTGAGAGGTGTCTCAGCATCACAAATCTTTCTCTTTTCTTTTTATATTTTGGAGTATCCATGTTTTGAAAAAGAAAGCATCGGATCAACCATCGAAGAGAGATCAGCACAGTGCTAGCATACTGTGTGATTTTCTGCATCAAAATCTCTGATCGTGTTCGTGGGCTCATGTGGACAACTCCTAGAGGCCGGATGCATGTGTGGCTCATGACTTTATCCTCAAGCTTATATCAAAAAGTTAGAATATCTAACGTGCTAAGGTAATAGATCTGATCTATTAACTTCATATCTGCATTTGATGTAGTGTAGATCTAGGTTGATTTGATCAGTCTTTTCTTTATTGTTTGATTTTAATTTTTGATTTAATATCATACCTTGATCATGTAATAAATCTGAGATCTAAGTGTTTATATATTTATTTAAATATATATTTAATTTATTTAAATCTTTTGCTGCATGATCTTAAAAAAATTTTAAGATCTATCCGTAAAATCCTAGATCTGATTCCTTCAATATATACAAAATCAATATAAACTGCAAAGTACCAAGAGAATATCTTGCTATTTAAATAATATTTTTATTTAGCAAGGTACAATAACAATACCATAGATAGATGAAATTCACTCACCTCCTGCTAGCTATTGTTCAACTATAATACTTGATTCCTTCAAAGCATCCTTTGAGAACCTTCTCCTTTCCTACAGTATTGGCATAAATTGATTAATATCATACTAAATCATTCAAGAACTTTAAGATACATATCTTTCTTTCACTCTTGCTCTTTACCTCCCTAATTCTTTGCTTTAATTCTACTTTACTTGTCTTGGCTTAGATTTGGCTAGACTTCATAGAGATTAACAATTCTCCAACAATTTAGCTGTACTTTCATTCTCATAACTATTTTCCAAATTAATCAACAACCTTTAATTATTCGCTAAGATTGATTAGACAACTTCCAATAGATAGATAGCAATAATTCATACTCGATTCAGGTTTAACTTCATATTTTAATTAATTAAACATTGATATCTAATAATAAGGATTGAAGCTCTACTTTTAAACCTAACCGAGGGACAAGAATTCTTTCCATGAAGAACTCAAGATCCAGCTATCAGCAAAACAAGCTTCCTTCTTCCTAAACTAGTAATCTTTCTTCTTTAATCCAACTTAGCACCAAAATTCCTCTTCCCAACTAGTTCCTCTATGATTACTAGCTAAGAATAGAACACTCTCTAACTCTTTTTCCTTTTCTGGCTTCTCTGAAGAACGTGGATAATCAAACAACAACAAGAAAATTGATGGCTTTAAGGTTTAGAAAACATAAACTAGAAAGGGTTTTGATAGTTGTCATTCCATAAGGATTCCACCCAGTTTCCAACTAAACAGGTGTTGCTCTAAGGTATTTCCAGCTATTAGTTAATGCCCTCAAGCTGCTCACTTATTTTCTAAAAAAATATTTTAAACTTACAACTTAAAATCCTCTCAGTTAAAACATGGTTCCAGAAATTTTTGCGATTAGGGTCGACACCTTAGAGAAAAGCATTGACATCCCAACACAGGTCAGCCCCTAGATCAGCCTCTTCTTCAAATAGGTCATCCTTTAGGTCTTGTAGGTTGACCTCTCATAAAAAGTATCGACACCTCACCAAAAGTAGGTCGACCATAAGATATACCACCATAAATCTTTCTAAAATTTTTTTTCTATTTTCTTGAGATAGGATCGACACCTTTTGGACAAGTGTCGACCTCTTCTCCTAGGTTTTGACTGAAAATTCTATATTATGCTTTCCTTAAAGTATCACTCTTTCTAGGTGGCTTATTATAAGTTAATATCCTTATTTATTTTACTCTTCATTAACTTTAGAATATAAATATAAATAAAAAAATACCTTCTTATTTGGAATCAATAAAAATATCAAAAAAATTAAAATTCTTAAGAATAAGATATCAAAACTTGGATTTTAGTTTAAATTTTTTTAAATTTGAAACTTTTAAAACTTTCTTTCTTTAGAATGAATAGGTTAAAGAGTCTCAAAATTTTTAAAAATTATTTCATGACTCATCAACACCTATGAATCAAT
Source organism: Cocos nucifera (assembly GCA_006176705.1). NCBI lineage: Eukaryota > Viridiplantae > Streptophyta > Magnoliopsida > Arecales > Arecaceae > Cocos > Cocos nucifera. Next base: position 35,684 of record QRFJ01001043.1, read on the forward strand.
TATCGCTAATTTTGATTTCAAGAAAATACATATTTTATATAGCCCTCTATATAGGAGCTAATTTTTAGATTTAAAAAATTTTTAGGACTCGCAATGGTAGATGGTCATAATTTATACCTAAATAGCTTTAATAAAATTTTGCATGATAAGTTTAATTTTAAGTAGTTTATAATTACAATAAAGTAGCTCAAATATATCATAAATAAATTACTACATCACACATACATGAACATAAATCTTTTAATTTATTATTTTATTGGTTCGAGATGTTACACATTAGGTGTACAATATCCCTCAGACTTATTGACTCCAGTCAAATATGCTACAAGTTAAAATAAGTTATTTAACAAGCTTCTTTACAATGCAGACTTTTGATGCGAATATCATTGCTTAGGAAACGAGAATCAGTTACTCGATGGGAGACCAATATTTAGAACTTACTCTTTATTTTATTTTATTTTATTTTACTCATGTTGATCCCAAGGATTGATTTTGATGAGTAACAAAATATTGTAGTATATATTTGAACCAATGAAGTTGATGAGATCATGTTTTAGGATGTATTTTAAAGTATCAAATAAAACATCCATATAAGTGCATTTGAAAATTGATAGAGAAGAGTTGGAGGCATTTGGAGCATAAATCACACCTGAAATAAGGCTTAAAAAAGATATCCCAAAACTAGAATTCAAGAAAAAACTTTTGGACGAAGTAAAATTTCCTATATGCAGATTAGGTTCAAACGATCATTTTTGCTTCTCCAACGATCAAATAAGATTCTCTAGTCTACCAAACATGAAAAATCACCTACAAAATACCTAGAGGAAGAGACATGACTATTCATTCATTGATAAAAGTAAAAAGTTAAAGAAAAGAGTACAAAAAGCATTGAGTAGTCGACTCGAGCTCCATTGGCTAGTTTCTATAGACTATCCAGAACTGTGCAGATTGAATTCAAATGGTTATTTTTTCTTCTCCAGCAATCAAATAAGATTCTATAATCTACCAAACATGGAAAATCACCTACAAAATATCTGGAGGAAGAGACATGACTATTCATTCATTGAGAGAAATAAAAAGTTAAAAAAAAGAGTACAAAAAGCATTGAATAGAGAGCATTCAACTCTCATCTTCAAGAAAAATCAAATCAAGAGATTCCATTCAGCAAGAAGACAAGCTCAAAAGCTTAAAAGTCTTCAACAAAGAAGATTCCAAAAAGCTTCGTTGACTTATTTGCTCATCAAAGGAGCTTCTAGTTCATTTTTGTTGTTCAACATTTTTCTTTGTTGTAACTTAGCTTTAATAGGATTTTGAAGCTAAAGGGAAGGCTTATCCAAGCCTAAAACTTGGATTGTAAGCTAAGGGTTGACTCAGGGTTTGGTTGTGGTTGGTGAGTCGGTGTAAAAATCAACTAGATTTTGGATAGTAAGCCTTGAAAAATTATTCGACAGTAATCTTGAAGAGATTATAGTAAAATTCCCAAGTGGACCTTGGAAAGTGGACGTAGGTGCAAGGGACACTGAGCTACTATAAATTTTTTAGTATTTATGATGGTCTTGTTTACTTCATTTTATTTATATTTCTGTATTTCTGTATACTTAGAACTAAAGCATACACCATCATATCACTTATTTTTAAAAATAGCATCCAACTAGCTTTAAATTTTGAAAAACCCAATTCATCTCCCCTCTTGGGTTATCTTGCTGGGCAACAAGTAATATCAGAGCTTGGTACTCACTTTATTTGATTTAACAATCAAGAGTTAAGATCAAATGGCAACCCATATGAGTGCATCTTGCCAAAGGGCAATCGACCAACCACCCACCATTGTTCAATAGAATAAATTACACTTATTGGAAAGCACGCATGCATATTTACATTCAAGCACTTGATTATCAACTTTGGAGAATGATAATCAAAGGTCCACACACTTCCACAATAAAAAAAGAGGGTAATGATGTTCCCAAATTGGAAGAGGATTGGGATGAGCATGATATGAAAATGTTAGAATAAAATGTTAAGGCCATGAATATCCTATATTGTGCATTAGACCCCAATAAATTCAATAGAATTTCTACTTATGCTTTGGCCAAGGAGATTTGGGATAGGTTAGAGGTTACCCATGAGGGTACCAATCAAGTAAAGAAGTCTAAAATAAATATGCTTATCCATCGATATGAATTATTTAAAATGGAGTCAAATGAGTCTATTTCTAAAATATTTACTAGATTTATCGATATTATCAATGGTTTGAAAAGCTTGGATAAATCTTACACTAATAGTGAGCTTGTTCGTAAAATTCTTACATCACTTCCGAAAGCTTGGGAAGCAAAGGTCACCACAATCTAAAAAGCTAAAAGCCTCAACAAGCTACCATTAGAAGAGCTTCTTGGGTCCTTAATGACTCATGAATTGAATATGAGGCAAAACATGAAGGAAGAAATCAAGAAGAAAAAGATCATAGCTCTCAAGATAACTAGTCTTAAGAACGATGAGAGTGAGGAATCCGATGAAGAGCAGGAAGAAGAAGACTTGGCCATGATTGCAAGAAGGTTTAAGAGGTTTATGAGAAAGAAGAAGCAAGGATTCAAGAAGAAGACCTTCAAAGGTGAACCATGTAAGGAGAAAGAGAAGGAGCTACCAATTTGCTTCAAGTGTAAGAAATCCAGCCACTTTAGGATGGACTGCCCCTTTCTTAAGAAATCATCCAAAAAGCTTAGGAAGTAGGTGATGATGGCCACTTGGAGTGATAGTGAGACTCTAGCTTCGAGGAAGAATCACAAGAAGAAGCCAACCTTTGCCTGATGGCATATCATGAAAAGATAAATACTGAAAACTCCTTAGATTTCACTTTTGATGAGTTACAAGAGGCTTTTTTTGAACTTATGGCTGAATATAGGAAAGTAACTTTAAAAAATAAAGATTTGAGAAAGTTAAATTCAGAACTTACTCATGAAAAAAAAATATTTTCTAAAAAATTAAATTTGCTTACTAATGAAAATCAAAAATTGAATGATGAACTAGTAAAAATCAAATAATTTATTGAAAGATTTAACTATAGTTTCAAAAAAATAAATATGCTACTAAATGAGCAAAGAGCTATTTCTAACACGACTGGATTAGGATTTAAACCTCATAAAAAATAAAAACTATTCAAAAATCTATTTGTTAAAGCCTCATCAAACTCTACCTCGAACATCTAATGTCTTTGTTGTGGCAAAATTGTTCATAAGTCTTATGCATGCAATTTAAAAAAATTAAATGAAAAAATAGTTAAAATGGTTTGGATTCCAAAAGAAATTATGAGCACTAACCCCAAAGATCCCAAGATGACTTGGGTACCTAAAAACTCAACTTGATTTCTTGTGTAGGGGTGTCTTGCAGCCGGAGATAAGAAAAGGCTTTGGTCTCTTGATAGTGGCTATTCAAGGCACTTGATGGGTGACAAATCTAAATTTATCACTTTTGAGCCTAAAGAAGGAGGAGTAGTTACATTTGGTGACAATAGAAAGGGATGTATCATTGGCATCGGTAACATTCGTATCACTTCTTCTACTTCTATTCAAAATGTATTGCTAGTTGATGAGTTGAAACATAATTTTCTTAGCATTAGTTAATTTTGTCATAAGGGATTCAAAGTAACTTTTGAATCTCTATTATGTATTGTTTCTAATCCAAATGACAATAGTATCATGTTCATAGGACATAGACATAACAATATCTATATAGTAAATCTTGATGATCTACACATAAAGAATGGTCAATGTCTAGTGGCAATGGATGCCAAGGTCAATGAAACTATTTGGTTGCGGCATCATAGATTAGGTCATGCTAGTATGGACTTACTCTCAAAATTAATTAAGAAAGACCTTGTAAGAGGATTACCAAAACTAGGTTTTGAAAAGAATCAAAATTGTAATGCATGTCAATTTGGAAAGCAAACTAGGAATTCCTTCAAACAAAAAGGAATGATTTCAACCTCTAGACCTTTAGAATTGCTATACATGGATTTGTTTGGATCCACAAGGACCACTAGTCTAGGAGGTAAAAAGTATGGTCTTGTAATTGTAGATGATTTTTCAAGATTTACTAGGATAATATTTTTAGCACAAAAATATGAAGCCTTCAATGCATTTTCTAAATTTTAACGAAAGGTTTTGAATGAAAAAAATACATCAATAGTTTACATACATAGTGATCATGGTACAAAATTCAAAAATCAACACTTTGAGAACTTTTATAATGAAAATAAAATTAATCATAATTTTTTAGCACCTAGAACCCCACAACAAAATATAGTAGTAGAAAGAAAAAATCAAACACTAGAAGAAATGGCACGAACTATGTTGAGCGAAAGTAATTTACCTAGATATTTTTGGGTTGAAGTAATAAATACTGCATGTTACACATTAAATAGTGTTCTAATAAGACCTATTTTAAAGAAAACCCTATATGAACTTTGGAAGATAGAAAATCAAATATCAACTATTTTCATATGTTTGGTTGCTAATGCTTCATACTTAACAACGAAAAAGATAACCTAGGAAAATTTGATGCCAAGTCCAATGAGGGTATCTTCTTAGGATAGTCCTCATCAAGCAAGGCATATAGAGTCTTCAACAAGAGAACTCTCATTATTGAAGAATCAATTCATGTTATCTTTGATGAATATAATGACAAATCTATTAGAAAGGAAGATGCTTTAGATGAGGATGCAGAAAATCTTCATGACAAGATGGACAATCTAACACTCAAGGATGCTCCACCTCAAAATAATGAAAAGGAGAAGAGTGAAGAGTCCTCTCATAGTCCAAGAGAGGAGCTACAAAAAGAATGGATGTATGCACATAGACATCCTAAAAATCTTATAATCAATGATCCATCATAAGGGGTATGAACATGATCTTATCTTAGAAATATAAAAACTTACATAACTTTTGTTTCATAAATTGAACCTAAATTAATAGAAGAAGTTGAAAATAATCCATATTGGATAGATACCATGCAAGAAGAATTAAATCAATTTGAAAGAAACAAAATATGGATCCTAGTCGATAGACCAAATGACCATCCAATAATAAGAACTAAATGGGTATATAGAAACAAATTGGATGAACATGGAACAATTATAAGAAATAAGGCTAGATTAGTAGCAAAAGAATATAATCAGGAAGAAGGCATTGATTTTAATAAAATCTTTGCTCTTGTAGCTAGATTAGAGGCCATTAGACTATTGCTTGCTTTTACATGTTTTATGAAATTCAAATTATACCAAATGGATGTAAAAAGTATATTTCTTAATGGTTATATAGCAGAAGAAGTATATGTTGAACAACCACCTAGATTTAAAAATCATGTACTTCCAAATCACGTATTCAAATTACATAAAGCTCTGTATGATCTAAAATAAGCCCCACTTGCTAGGTATGAAAGATTAAGTAAATTCTTACTAGATAATAAATTTACTAGAGGAAATATTGATAAAACCTTGCTCTTAAAAAGAAAAGATGAAAATTTATTTGTTGCACAAATATGTGGATGATATTACTTTTGGTGCCACTAATGAAATTCTTTGTCAAGAATTTGCTAAGCAAATGCATGATGAGTTTGAGATGAGCATGATGGGAGAGTTAAACTTCTTTCTTAGACTTCAAATCAAGCAAAATGAAGAGAGGATCTCCATCAACCGAATAAAATATACAAAAAAAATACTCAAGAAGTTTGGGATGGAGAGTTCAAGATTAATTGGCACACCAATGAGTACATCCTACAAACTTGACAAAGATAAGAAAGATAAAAAAGTAGATTTAAAATTATATAGAGATATGATGGGCTTACTTCTTTATCTTACTGCAAGTAGACCAGATATGTATTCAGTGTTTGCATGTGTGTTAGGTATCAATCAGATCCTAGAAAATTACATTTGCTTGCTGTCAAAAGAATCCATGGATACTTATCTAGGATACTTAATGTAGGACTATGGTATGATAGAGTATCTCAATTTGAATTAATTGGTTACTCTGATGCTATTTTGCTGGGTGCAAACTTGATAGAAAAAGCACTAATGGTACATGTCAATTTATAGGAGTAAATTTAATTTCTTAGTTTAGTAAGAAACAAAACTCAGTAGCACTCTCAATGGCCGAGGTCGAATATATAGCTGGCCGAGGTCGAATATATAGCTGCTAGGAGTTGTTGTGCATAAATTCTTTGGATTAAATAACAATTAGAAGATTTTGGATTCAAATCTAATAAGATACCAATAAGATGTGACAACATAAGTGCAATTAATTTAATCAAGAATCCAATTCAACACTCAAGATCCAACCACATTGAGATAAGACATTACTTCATAAGAGATTATGTACAAAATAATGATGTGGTGCTTGAATTTGTTAGTACTGATAAATAACTAGCTGACATATTCATAAAATCCCTGAGTGAAGAAAAATTCAATATTATTAGAAGAGACTTAGGACTATGCTACCAACCTGATTAAATTTCATTCTCCAAATCTCCAAGTAAATCAAATTAAACACAAAAGAATTAAAATCTTATGTACAAAATTAATGATCAATATTTAGGAAATAACTAAATATTATTTGAATATCAAATTCCCTCTGAAACTCTAGAAGTTTCAGAACTGTTGCTCAAGTCGACTCGAGCAAACTAGTTCAAAACCATGAGTCGACTCGAGGGTAGGGGCCACAGGCGATTAAAACGGACCCATGACTATTTGCGATGCACTAGAAATTCTTCGTCTCAATGAGCAGAGGGCCTCTCATTCTCCCAAACTCAATCCAATAGTGTTTGCTTACTTCCCTACCACCTCTTCCCTTCGATTCATAAAGTTTGGAATCAGATTTGGGTAAAATGGTTGGAGAAAGGTGTGGAGTGTGGAAAGTTTGTAATACTCATGGAGCCAAAGAATAGGAGAGGAGGAGGAAACCTCGAATGGAACGTGATAAGTGGTAAAAATATACTAATAAAAGTATTAAATTATAAAATAAATTAATCTATTTTGCTAGAAATTAATACTTTTATTAATCTTATGTAGAAAAGAAGCCACCAATATAAAGATCTTATTTTTCTGATTCAAATGAAAAAATTTTTAGGCAAAACGGACTTTAAACGAGCCTAGAATCGAATTTCAAAAAAAAAAAGAAAAAAAAAATCGCCGATGCAATGCTGACGTCAGGATGATGTTAGCATTTTTTGCGGTGCACGATGGACCATCTGAAGGGTATTTTGAGAATTTCACAGCAAGAGGCGCGCTCTGATTGGCTGAAGAATGTGGCGATCCATGCAACATCGGGCTCGCGCATGATCCATGGAGGGAAATTTAGGAATTCTGACTGATCCAATAGGCGGTTTTTATTGAAGCTTGATCGGATGGCTGAAACGAAGGCGCTGATAGATGGCATCCACAGCTCCTGGTCAAGATCCAACGGCTGAGATTCATCCCGAAGTTAAACTATAGATCAGAAGGCTTCTTTCAACGCGATCGGATGGCCCAGATTTAATCCAACGGTTGATCCAATGGCTGATATTAAATCTAACTTGATCTGGGTTCTTTTAAGGGGTTTTTGAGTGGTTTTTGGACCATTTGATCAATATCTAATGGCTAGAATTATTCAGATCTTAATTTGAGTTATTTTAGGAGTCCTAAACCTAGTTTTTGATGGATTTTGGGGGGAAATCAAACTCTTTATCTATAAAAAAGAGTTTATTGTCGTGAAAGAAGAAATCAGAGAGAGACAAAGAGAGAGATGGGGAGAAAGTGAGAGAGGGAGAAAAAGAGAGAGAGATAAAGAAAGAAAAGAGAGGTAGAAAAAAAAATGATTTGTGAGAAAATCAAAAAGGGTTTTTGATTTTTCTTCGACGATCAAGACATCGATCAAGGAGCCTCTTCTTCTTCGCCAAGTTCTCCACATCAAGAGCAGCAGACAATCAATTTCAGCAATCAAACAGTCTAATTTCTCTATGCTTTTTATTTTATTTGCTATTTTTGAACTTGTTATCATGAACTAAATTTTCTTTTACTAAGGCTAAGGTGTAGCCACTCTTTTGATGCAATATTCAGTATGATTTATTTTTAAATTTTATTCATGAGGAGTATATAAATCTGATCTTAATGCTTTTAGATTACTGGCCATCTTCTAATTGATCTGATGAACATAGATGTTACGGACCAAGTACATCTATGTTAATGCTTCTTGATTATATACCTTGTATTATGAATCAAATTAGAATTCATATGCATGCAGAAATTTTAGTGCGCTTTGGACGCAGCGTATTTTAATTAGAGGGTTTCACAAAACCTAATGCATTAATATTTATTTAAATTACACCTGGACCAAAGGGTAATTAATAAATATTAATAGTTTTGCTATGCCTGGACCAAAGGGTAGTGAATAAATTAGGAGACTCCACCGTCACATGAAATAAAATTAATCTAAAAATCTGAATATTGTATTGACTGAGTTGGTGAACCGATTGCCTTAGTAATCCATTGCTCTTGAATTTAAAACCCTAATAATTTACACTCTCTCTATTTTTTTTTTTTAAAAAAATTTTAATTATTTTTTTATTTTTTTTATTTCTTTAATTTCTTATTCTCATAAATCGATCTTCTAAATAAAGCATAGGAAAGAGCTTTTCAGTACTTATTTTTCAATCCTCTAGGGACGATACTCTACTCATTCACTTTATTACTTGATCGACTGGTGCACTTGCCATAGCTATAAATTAGCACGCATCAAGTTTTTGGCACCATTGCCGGGGATTGTGTCTAAAATAATATTAAAATTTTGATCCTAGCTTTACTTTAGAAATTTATTTTTAATTTTTATTATTAAAAAAAAAAATTTTTAGTGCATGACACGTACTGGACATAGTAACTTACTACCTTTAGATCCAGAAATTGAAAGAACTATTAGAAGACTACAACAAGAGAGAAACATGGCAGCTGAAGATCCTAACGACATCAATCTAGGATTGGATATGGCGACTGAAGGACAGCATGAAGCTATTCGACCAGTACATCATCCATTAAATGATTACATCACACCATCTGTAGCCGATGCAGCTTCGAGCATCAGGAGACCGCCTGTACGAGCAAACAACTTCGAAATAAAATCGATGATGATCCAGATGATTCAATCAACTGTCCAATTCAGTGGACACGTGCATGATGATCCGAATGCCCATATTTCTAATTTTCTTGAACTTTGTGATACTTTTAAAATTAATGGGGTGTCGGATGATGCTATTAGATTAAGGTTATTTCCTTTCTCTTTATGGGATAAAGCTAAAAATTGGCTTCATTCTCTTCCTGCAGGTTCTATCACAACTTGGGATGTCCTAGCCCAAAAATTCTTAGCCAAGTACTTTCCACCTTCCAAAACTGCTAAGATGCGCAACGATATCACTTCTTTTATGCAGATGGACATGGAGACACTATATGAGGCTTGGGAGCATTTCAAGAAACTGCTGAGGAGATGTCCACATCATCAACTACCCGTATGGCTTCAGGTACAAACTTTCTATAATGGTTTATCTCCTACTAATCGATCTATGATTGATGCAGCAGCAGGAGGAACCATTAATCGAAAAAATGGAGGAAGAAGCCTTCGATCTGATCGATGAGATGGCATCAAATAGCTATCAATGGCAGACAGAGCGCATGATGCCAAAAAGACTAGCAGCTGTGCAGGGAGTAGATTGCGTGCCAACTTTACTAGCTGAAATTGCAGCCCTTAGAGCCGAAGTCAACAACTTAAAGGGAACAGCTATGCATGTTCAGAGCATTACTTGTGACCTATGTGGAGGAGGACACGATACGAGCAATTGCCAGACAGGTAATCCTTTTGCTAAAACAACTGATACAGCTAATTATATTGGTAATTTTTTCAGGCCGCAACAAAACAATCCCTACTCCAACACATACAATCAAGGGTGGAGGCAGCACCCAAATTTCTCATGGAGCAATCAAAATGCAGCACAACAGCCACCCCCGGGATTCCAAGTACCTGAAAAGAAGTCCAACATGGAAGAGCTGATGGTCAAATTTATGCAAAACCAAGAAGCAACTATAAAAAATTTGGAAGCCAAACTTAGGCAGGACCAAACAGCAGCAATTCGAAACTTGGAGATGCAAATAGGTCAAATGGCTAAGATAATCTCCGAGAGACCTCAAGGATCCTTGCCAAGCAATACGGAGACAAATCCAAGGGAGCAAGTCAATGCTATCACCCTAAGAAGTGGTACAAAGCTGGAGGAGCCACATCAGAAGAATGAGACTGAAGAGCCAACTACAAATAAGGAACCATCAACTAAAATTCGTCAGTCACCAAAACAACCAGCAGATGGATGGTCTCCAGGTATACGATTTGCTGATCCAAATGTGAAGCCCTACGTGCCGCCACTACCATTCCCAGAGAGACAAATACAGCATCCAGATAAGAAATTTTCTAACTTTTTCAAAATTTTAAAGAATTTACATATTAATATTCCTTTTGTAGATGCTATTACTCAAATGCCCAGGTATGCCAAGTTTCTCAAAGAAATCCTAACAAATAAGAAAAAGCTGAAGGAGCATGAGAGAATAAATTTGAATGAAGAATGCTCAGCAATACTTCAAAATAAATTACCACAGAAGCTAAAAGATCCAGGGAGTTTTACTATCCCCTTGCATTATTGGTGATTGTAGTTTTGATAAAGTTTTATGTGATTTAGGAGCAAGCATTAATCTCATGCCTTTTTCTATTTTCAGGAAGCTGGGTCTAGGAGAACCAAAGCCTACCACTATTACTCTTCAATTAGCCGACAGATCCATTAAATATCCAAGAGGTATAGTGGAGGATGTCTTGGTAAAGGTAAACAAGTTTATTTTTCCTGTTGATTTTATTGTTCTTGATATGGAAGAAGATTATGATGTACCCCTTATTTTAGGGAGACCCTTTTTAGCTACTGGAGGAGCTTTAATAGATGTTCAACAAGGAAAAATTAATTCTTAGAGTCCAAGATGAACAAGTTACTTTTAATGTTTTCAAAGATACTAAACATCCTGATGATAATCAAACTTATTTTCTAATTGATATTATTGACAATCCATTATATGAGAATTCTGTAGAAAATAGGTTTGAGACTATAAAAGCGAGCAATGTCAAATTGAAAGAGGACTCGATCAAACATGAAAGTATTCCAATTGAAGTGGCACCAGGATTGATCCACTTTAGAACTCAAAGAAAGTCAAGCTGAAGACTATAAATCAGAACTACTAGATAGGTTGTTTCTTTTCTTTTTAGTTTTGATCATTTTTCTTTTCTTTTATTTTTCAGTAATTTATTGTTGCTCTTTTACTGCTCTGGTGTGTATTTTCAATTTTGCAGAAAAATCAATGAGAACTCAAGCAAAATTTCAAAGCTCCAAAGAACCAGACTGAACCAAATCAGGTGTATTCCTTCCTATCCTTTATTACATCCTTTATTTTTCTTTCTCCTTTAAGACAATGTAGAATAAGTTAAAAAAAAAAAAAAAAAATCCATGTGTCAAGAAGAAAATCTTGAGCAAGATAAACTGGATAAGTGATAAAAGATAGAATTATTTGCTAATGAATGTAATGAGTTAAAGAAGTAGATTAGTTGGTCAACTTTTAGCAGCCTACTTAGGTCATTAAAAGATTATTAGCACTTTTTATTGCACATGCACACTAACAAGGCAAAGTAGGTATTGATTATAAGGCCAACTGAGGATTCAATTATCACTGAAAATTGGTAATTAATATACATTCTAATCAAAGAAACTTGAATTTAAGGAAAGAGCTACCTGCCTATAAATAAAGTGCAAAAGATAGAGTATATGTGGATTGCCCAAAGCCTAGTAACTGGGTCTCTGCACCTAGGTCAAGTGTGAAAATTCACGTAAAATGGTGAAGGAAAGGCCAGGATGCTCAGCACAGTAAAAAAAAAAAAAAAAAAAAAGAAAGAAAAGAAAAGAAAAGGCAGTGTGAAAGCTACCTTAATTCATGAGTATAAAATTGAGAATGTATAGAAAATTGACCAAAATAGGTGATAAGAGAGGATACTTTTGTTCTTTTAATTTAATACTGAAATGCTAAAGTTAGTCATCACGAACACAAGTGCTATAGATCTTTGATGTACTCTAAGAAAGTTTTTAATTGTATTGACTGAAAAATTTGCTTCTGAAGCTCAATGCTTAGTTAGCAGTATTTTCTAAACTTTTTGACCTTTAATCCTAGATTTTATCTTTGTGATGGATAATCTTATTGAAACATGGTATTAAATAAAACATTGCTAAGGGACTAGCAATGACTAAGTTGGGGGGTGTGATAAGTGGTAAAAATATACTAATAAAAGTATTAAATTATAAAATAAATTAATCTATTTTATTAGAAATTGATACTTTTATTAATCTTATGTAGGAAAGAAGGCCACCAATGTGAAGATCTTATTTTTCTGGTTCAGATGAAAAAAATTTCAGGCAAAACGGACTTCAAACGAGCCCAGAATCGAATTTCAAAAAAAAAAAAAAAAAATCGCCGATGCAACGCTGACGTCAGCATTTTTCGCGGCGCACGATGGACCATCTGAAGGATATTTTGGGAATTTCACAGCAAGAGGCACGCTCTGATTGGCTGAAGAACGCGGCGGTCCATGCAACACCGGGCTCGCGCACGGTCCACGGAGGGCAATTTGGGAAATTCTGGCTGATCCAACGGGCAGGTTTTCACTGAAGCTTGATCGGACGGACGAGAAGAAGGCGCTGATGGATGGCATCCGCAGCTCCCGATCGAGATCCAATGGCTGAGATTCATCCCGACGTTAAAACTAAAGATCTGAAGGCTTATTTCAATGCGATCGGACGGCCCAGATTTGATCCAATGGTTGATCCAACGGCTGATATTAAATCCGACTTGATCTGGGTTATTTTAAGGGATTTTTGAGTGGTTTTTGGACCGTTTGATCAAGATCTAACGGCCAGAATTATCCAGATCTTAATTTGAGTTGTTTTGGGAGTCTTAAACCTAGTTTTTGATGGATTTTGGGGGGAAAATCAAACTTCTTTATCTATAAAAACCTTTATTGTCGTGAAAAAAAGAAATCAGAGAGAGACAAAGAGAGAGACGGGGAGAAAGAGAGAGAGGGAGAAAGAGAGAGAGAGAGAGAAAGAGAGGAGAGAGATAAAAAAAAAGTGATTTGTGAGAAAATCAAAAAGGATTTTTTGATTTTTCTTCGACGATCAAGACATCGATCAAGGAGCCTCTTCTTCTTCGCCAAGTTCTCCACATCAAGAGCAGCAGACAATCAATTTCAGCAATCAAACAGTCTAATTTCTCTATGCTTTTTATTTTATTTGCTGTTTTTTGAATTTGTTATCATGAACTAAATTTTATTTTACTAAGGCTAAGGTGTAGCCACTCTTTTGATGCAATATTCAGTATGATTTATTTTTAAATTTTATTCATGAGGAGTATATAAATCTGATCTTAATGCTTTTAGATTACTGGCCATCTTCTAATTGATCTGATGAACATAGATGTTACGGACCAAGTACATCTATGTTAATGCTTCTTGATTATATACCTTGTATTATGAATCAAATTAGAATTCATATGCATGCAGGAATTTTAGTGCGCTTTGGACGCAGCGTATTTTAATTAGAGGGTTTCACAAAACCTAATGCATTAATATTTATTTAAATTACACCTGGACCAAAGGATAATTAATAAATATTAATAGTTTTGCTATGCCTGGACCAAAGGGTAGTGAATAAATTAGGAGACTCCACCGTCACATGAAATAAAATTAATCTAAAAATCTGAATATTATATTGACTGAGTTGGTGAACCGATTGCCTTAGTAATCTATTACTCTTGAGATTAAAACCCTAATAATTTACACTCTCTCTATTTTTTTTTTTTTAAAAAAAAATTTAATTATTTATTTATTTTATTTTATTCTTTAATTTCTTATTCTCATAAATCGGTCTTCTAAATAAAGCATAGGAAAGAGCTTTTCAGTACTTATTTTTCAATCCTCTTGGGACGATACTCTACTCATTCACTTTATTACTTGATCGACTGGTGCACTTGCTATAGCTATAAATTAGCACGCATCAGAACGGGCGACATCCCAACCATCTGAGATTTCTCAACCCTTTGAAGAATCCTTTCAAGAAGAACCCACTCAGGAAGAACCCGTTCAGGAAGAACCTCAACAGGATTAAGGTATACTGAACTCACCTCCTCCACCACCTTCACCAATCGGTAGGATGGCTACTAGAGCCATTGCAATGAGAAAGAGAATTAATTTTGATTTCTTTGAAAGTTATAATTTTTCTATTGGGACTTGGATTGGTAAGATCGAGTGGAGGAATTTCTGTACAATGGACATCCCCATTTACCCTAAATTGGTTAGAGAGTTCTATGAAAATCTTAAAAGGAGATTTCTTAAAATTATAAGTACAGTCAAAGGCATACAAATTGAAGTGATGGAGGAGTGTTTAGATTAGATTTTTGGTATCACAAAAGAAGATTTTGTGCCCGATAGATTATCTGATAGAAAGAGGGGTTTGAGATTAATTGTGTGTAGAGATGACATCATTGGAGATGTACTGGCACCCACACTATAAGTAGAAATGAGAGTTCTTCATCATATCATTAGTGAAATTTTTATTCCAAAATTAGGTAGACATGACTTTGTGTCTGAAAGAGAGTTGTGTATGATGTATTTGATGGTTCAGGGAACTCAAATAAACTTGCCTGGTATAATGATGCATCAAATGAGAGAGGCAGCATCTAGAAACAAAGTGTGTTTACCCTATGGCATTGCACTAACCAGGATATTTGAGACTGTTGGAGTGTCACTAAAAAATGAAGCAAGTAAGAAGCAGTCTCACTATGATGTATATGACATGAGAGCCTTGACCAGAATGTAGTATCACGTAGAGGATGAAAGATGAGTCAAGAATATTTCTGGTTAAGAGAAGAGAGCGCCTAGAGTTGTAGAGATAGGAGAGCCCTCTACTCCAGTGGCAGCCCGAGATGCACCTAACACTGAACCCTATACACCTATGACACCTCGAGCTCTATCCATGGGGAGGTTCCCACGAAACACTAGCTGCTGACTTTGCATCTATGGAGAGATTGGCAGATATGATATCTACCAGAGCCAGTAGAGAGATTCAGGGATTGCTTGAGAGAGTAGAGATTGTACAGACTAAGATGAGGATTATCTCTCAAAAGCTTACTACTCTAGAGTAGAGGGAGCACACACATGGCACATCCACTAATCACTCTAGTATTACTGAGGAGCTTGCTCGACTCAGGGGGAGAGTTGAATGTAGAGGCACTGAGATGATGGCAACGATCAGTAGCTTGGGTCAGGCACAACAGTAGGGCATCATTTCAATACTTGGAGCCATGGGCAGTTTGATCGAAAAAATTGAGAGACCGCTCCTGGTGCGATACCAGTGACAACAGCAGTGGATGCCGTGGCTAGGGCAGCCATGCCATGACCTCCACCTCCTCCACCTATGTCATCTAGTCAGACCATCCAGGTATCCACGAGTGAGAGCAGACCACCACTCAAAGTCTACACTCATGGAAGGCCTCCTTCCTCACAGGTAGCCAAACTTCTGCTAGGACTAGGAGTAGGAAAATCAGACCTTCTACCTCACGAGCCTCATCCCAGACATTAGAGATTCCATCTGATGATGAGTAGCCTCATAGGCTCTAGTGTCTATCCACTTCTTGTACTTAGATCTATGTATTAGAAGTACATGGTTGTATTTGACTCTATGTTTGTAATTGACTCCATGTACTTGGTACTTATAGATGTAAACTTGCTTACCCTGGTCTTGCCTTGAACTTGATGTTTCATTGTATCCTAGTGTGTTTTGGTGGCTTAACACACTAATTTTATTAAGGTAATGAAACTCATGGTCACTTACACTTGCACTCATTCTGAACATTTGCCTTAACTTTATATTTTTGATTGATGACAAAAAGAGGGAGTAATATGTATATGAGCATGAATTCATTCATTTTAAATATGTTAAAATTCATCAACTATTCATTCACTTTGAATGTGTTAAATCTAAAATTTTCAGCTTGAATGTGTTAAACATGAATATGTTAAGGATTAAAATTTTTAGTATATATGATGTGATTATAAGTTTGGAGTTTGTACCATGATACACACTCTATGTATGATTATTTAATACTAATGCTTGGCACAAACATATGGATATATGCTTGCAATTTATCATTCTAGTGAATACAAGCAGAAAACTTAACCTTGAATAGAAAAAACATATTAAAAATGCAACCATAAATTGAGGGGTAGCCAAATATGGAAATACAAAAAGGATTAAATCTTTAGTCTATTTATTATTGCACATTTCTCGCTCATATACTCAAAGTTTTGTCATCATCAAAAAGAAAAAGATTATTGATCCCAAGGATTGATTTTGATGAATAACAAAATATTTGAGTATATATTTGAACTAATGAAGTTGATGAAATCATATTTTAGGATGTATTTTAAAGTATCAAATAAAACATCCATATATGTGCATTTGGAAATTGATAGAGAAGAGTTGGAGGCACTGAGAGTATGAATCACACCTGAAATAAGGCTTGAAAAAGATATCCCAAAACTAGAATTCAAGAGGAAAACTTTTGGGCAAACTAAAATTTTTCAGCTTAAGAAGCCCACGAGTCGACTCATGGTTCGACTCGTTGTTCAGCTCGAGCTGACGTAGAAGTTTCAGAAGGAACAATCTCTAGTGGAGGCTCGAGTCGACTCAAGGTTTTCGAGTTGAGGTCTCAGTGAAAATCTAGAGAATGGTGATTTCAGGGCAAGATCTCGAGTAGAGGCTTGAGTCGACTTGAGGTTCTCGAGTCGAAGTCTTAGGAGAAATACAGAAGATGATGATTTTGAAGCAAAGTTGGGCACAGTCTCGAGTGTTTGCCATCCACAATATCCCAGGCATCACCTAGCTCTGATACCAAATTGTAGACCCATGATATCACTCGAATGCCAATCATCCTTGACATCATAAGTATCGATACCATGTTATGGAAGCCCCTGATCTTTAGCACGGACTTGAAGGAACTTGTGACATTCTCTATGGACAGCAAACCATAGATCCTCCACCTGGATCTGTGAAGGGGCGCCTCCCTCCTTGGGCTTGAGGGAGACGCCCTGCTTCTCTAGGGCTTCTTCAAGAATCCTAGGGCAGCAACTCTATAGAGAAGAGAAGAAGAGAGTTGAGGGAGAAAAAGATATGTATTTCACATCATAATGAAATCCTAATACAACCTATGTATTTATACATAGCCATTAGGCCCAACCAAAAAACTCTTCGACTAACCCAATACATAAAAGCATTCACTAAGCCCATGTACACTCATGTCTCTCATGCTCTCATCCTCTGGATCTAGACCAGATCCATACATGAGTTAACCCCCTTAAGACCTCTTGAACCAGGCTTTAAGACCCCTAGGATCAACCCAAAGCCTAGCCCAAAACAGACCCTCACGTAACTCTCTGGCTCAGTCTCAGCACTGAGCTGGCTCAATCTCAGCACTGAGCCAGTTAAGTTGCACTGGGTCAGCTCAGACTGAAACTGAGTTGGCCCAGTTCTATGTCGTGCCAGTAATTTCAAACGTGTAGCTCTCTATTTTGCCTATGCACTGAGACTTAGCCGATCCAGTTTTGGACTGAACTGGCTAATCTACAAAAAATCTTCTTTCTGCAGTCTTAATTCTCTAACTTTAGTTTCTTGCTTCACCTTGAATCTCAAGTCTCCGAAGCACCAACCAAGCCCCTAGAATCCCTGGAGTCAACCTCCTGACTCCTCTCATGGCTTCCCAAGGCTTGGGAGCACCACAAATCTTCACAATCTCCACCTTGGTGCCCTAAGCCTTGGCAAACCCCTTGGCAATGACCTCCTACATGATCCCACTATCCCTGCGCACTCGACAGCACCTATGCAAACATCGCCTTCGCCAATCCTCTTCAACTATTGTGCACTCTTGAGGCCTTTGGGATCACTGCCTCCACCGTTGAATACCTTAGATTGCTTCTTGGCACCATCCTGAAATTGTACGATCCCTTCTACTTAGTAGCTACATCACTTTTTCTAATCTTTCTTGAAGAACCTACAACATTCCTGCACTAGCACATGCTATACCTTCTGACACGATCTCCTTAGAGCTACGTCTGTCCATCTGCACATGCCGCTCCACCTGGAACTATGCATCACCAGCGCTATGAACTCATGTCAAAGTTTTTCTCCACTTGTGAAGCCACCTCTCCAGAGCTCCATCTATATCCAAAGTCCACCAGATGCTGCAGAAGTATCACTAAGTCCCTCGAGGCCAACCATTCAATGCTATACAACTGTGCCTGCTGCTGCACCTCAAATACCATCGTTGCCCCTTCGAACCCTCCACACTCTGTAACCCTCTTCGAAGCCATCTCGGATACTTTCATAACCCATGGGCACCTCTAAAATTCAAGAGCTCATTCAACTCTTTTGAATCCAATGACTGAATCCTAGGAAATTCCACCCTAGTCCTTCTCTTCTGGCCCTACACCAGCCATCGCTTCAGTTGCACCCAGAGAACCATCCTCCATCTGAATTATGACTCTTCCTGATACCCCTGCAGAAGAAACCTGATCCATGATACTTTCGACTGCAAGGGACCTCTTGGCACTTTCTAAGACCCCTTGGTTCTTCCTGAGATCTGCATTCAAAATTCCTGAGATACTACTGATACTCTCTATTGAGATACACTCCTCGGCAGCTGCACCACCGAGCCTTTCTCAGCCCCTTTGCCTCTAGGATAGCGCTCCTATAGCACTCCAGCACTTCCTGACTCATCTCTGTGCCACTCTACAGTCGCCCAACTCTAACCTACTGGACCTCCATAGATCATCCATCTCCATCATTCCCAAGACTTCGCAAATTCATGCTCTGGTTGAACCGCTGAATTCATCTCCGACTACTTCCTTGCCTTCCTGACATCGAAGGATGTATAGTCGCTTCTTTAGCCTTCCTTCAACCATTACCCCTTGGGAAACCTCTCTTCAATAGCCCTACACTATACATCTTCCTAGAGAATCCTGATGCTCTCTACTTAGATAACTCCTTCAACTATGGCATTGCGGAGCCTCTCTCAGCCCTGCATCTCTAGGAAAGTGCTGCTGTAGCACTCTAGTGCTCCCTGCCTATCACATAACCGTCATACACTCTGACCTTTTCACCAAGATCGATCAGCAAATCATGCACCAAACCCTTCCACCCTAGAAAAATCTCTTCTCATTAAATCTCTTAACCTCCACCTTCAACTCACTACTTTTGGTTGGCCAAACCATAGCAATAACAAAGATAGATTTGAGATATACCATGAAATCCTTATGCAGATTTCTGATTTTATCTTATACGACTTCTTCTTCCCTTCCATGCCACATCAGGCTTTGAAACCTGGCTCTGATGTCATATTGCCATCCACAACATCCCAAGCATCACCTAGCTCTGATACCAAATTATAGACTCATGATATCGCTCGATCGTCAATCAACCTTGACATAACAAACACCGATACCATATTGCAGAAGCTCTTGATCCTTAGCACGGACCTAAGGAAACTTGTGATGTTCTCTATGGGCAGCAAACCATCGATCGTCCACTTGGATTTGTGATGCGGTGCCTCCCTCCTTGGGCTTGAGGGAGACGCCCCCTTCTTTAGGGCTTCTTCAAGAACCCTAGGGCGGAAACTCTAGAGAGAAGAGAAGAAGAGAGTTGAGGGAGAAAAGATCTGTATTCCACAGCATAATGAAATTCTAATACAACCTATGTATTTATACATAGCCATTAGGCCCGACCAAAAAACTCCCTGGCTAACCCAATACATGAAAGCACTCACCGAGCCCATGTACACCCATGTCTTCCATGCTCTCATTCTCTGAATTTAGACCTGACCCATACATGTGTTAGCCCCCTTAAGACCTCTTGAACTAGGCCTTAAGACCCTAGGATCAACCCAGACCCTAGCCCAAAATAGACCCTCACTTAACTCTACCCACGTACTGAGCCGGCTAAGTTTCACTAGATCGGCTCAGTCTAAAACTGAGCCAGCCCAATTTTGTGTGTGCTAGTAGTCTCGAATGTGCAGCTCTCTATTTTGCCTATGTACTGAGACTTAGTCGACCAATTTTGAACCAAGCCAGCTAACCTATAGAAAATCTTCTTTCTACAGTCTTGATTTTTCGACTTTAGTTCTTTGCTTCACCTTGAATCTCAGGTCTCCAAAGCACTAACCAAGCCCTTGGAATCTCTAAAGCCAACCCCCTGACTCCTCCCAAGGCCTCCCAAGGCTTGGGAGCACCACAAATCCTCATAGAGTGGAGGCTCAAGTCGACTCAAGATCCATGAGCTGAGGATTGAGCAGAGTAAAAAATCTCAAGTAGAGGAAAGAATAGAGTAAAAGGTCTCGAGCTGAGGCTCAAGTTGACTCGAGGTTTGACTCGAGCTCCGATGGCTAGTTTCTGCAAACTATCTAGAACTGTAAAGATTGGATTCAAACAGTTATTTTTGCTTCTCCAACAGTCAAATAAGGTTCTCCTACCTACCAAATATGGAAAATTACCTATATAATACCTGGAGGATGAGGCATGACTATTCATTCATTAAGAGTAATAAAAAGTTAATGAAAAGAGTGCCAAAAGCATTGAATAGAGAGCATTCAGCTCCCGTCTTCAAGAAAAATCAAATCAAGAGATTTCATTCAGCAGGAAGACAAGCTCAAAAGCTCAAAAGCCTTCAACAAAAAACATTCCAAAAAGCTTCATTGACTTATTTGCTCATCAAAGGTGCTTTTTATTCATTTTGTTGTTCAACTTTTCTCTTTCTTGTAACTTAGCTTCAATAGAATTTTGAAGCTAAGGAGAAGGCTTATCTAAGCCTAAAAATTGGATTGTAAGCCAAGAATTGGCTCAAGATTTGATTGTGGTTGGTGAGCCGATATATAAACCAACTAAATTTTTGATAGTGAGCCTTGGAAAACTATCCAACTGTAATCTTGAAGAGATTATAGTGAAATTTTCAAGTAGGCCTTGGAGAGTGGACGTAGGTGCAAGGGGCACCAAACCACTATAAATTTTTTAGTGTTTATCATTATCTTGTTTGCTTCATTCCATTTACATTTTTGTATTTCTGCATACTTAAAACTAAAGCATACACCATCATATCACTTATTTTTAAAAATAGCATCCAACTAGCTTTAAGTTTTGAAAAATTCAATTCATCACCTCCTCTTGGGTTATCTTGCAGGGCTACAACTCATATCCATATAATGTAGATTCTTTATTGAATATATGCTAGAAGAAGTTTTTAGAATTACTCAAAAATTTATTCTATTCTAGATCTGACTATTTATTGAGTTTTCGTAATAATTAGGTCTATAGTATTTCAAAAATTTTCTATATTATCAATCAATCATTAATTAAAAAGTCTAATTAACTTTAAATCAAGATGAAATTAGATACATAAGACTAATTATTACCATATTCAAGAACTTAATTATTTTTATTTATCCTCCCTCCAACTTAATTTTTACTATCCTCAATGGAGGAGAAAATTAGACTGTGATAGATAAAAAAAAAAAAAGAGAAGAAAAGAGTTCATCTAGCTTAATCTATATCTAGGCTTGGCCTGGGCTTTATTTATTCTTTGTCCAGCATAAGTCTATTGTTCTCCCTCTAACTTAGTTCTAAACTTTAAAAAAAAAAGATAAGCTAAAAGTAAAAAAAAAATTCAAATGCAAAAATTGGGTTGCCTCCTAGTAAGTGCAAAGTTTGACGACTTTAGCTAGGCCCTATGAAGGAGTCTTACTTATAATCAACTTTAGTGCATCCTTCAAGATTTCAAAAAGATAAGGCCAATTAGGAGGCTTTGTCATTATGGTATTAAAACATTCATGGAATGCTTTACGATGATTAAACATAGCTCGGATCAATAGTGTATATTGAGCAAGCATGCTATACTAGAATCTATAGTTCTTATGATGATCAGAAAGGGATTGTGTCTATTGTGCCAAATTCGATGGTGGTGGTTTAGAAATTACTTCAATTATAATATGATCTACCCTAATCTCTTTCTCGAATATGATATATCTTGGCATCAACTCATCCTAATCTAAAGCATGGTACTTTTTCTAAATTAATATTAAATCTACCTCCATACTTTATTTTAATATTATAGATAAATTTTGGATGTCATCCTCAAAAATAGTGTTGAATATAGAAAAATCAGTCTTAACATTATTATCCCTTATTTTAGCAATATCCCATCTGATAGCTTCTTTATGTGCTTTTAGAACAACTGTAAGTTAGTCTTCATGGTTAGGGATCACCGGTTGGGTGTCAATGGTTGCATCAAGAAGTAGTTTTAATTCTAGAATAATTGATGATTCTAACAAGGGAGTTATTGGTGGGCTAAATGATGGCTCAAATTTCTGAATTCAAAGTGGCCATGGTTTTGGGATAGGGCATATCTACTTGGTCATCTATAATATACCCATCTTCATCAAAATCATCTACTCCAAAATGAGCCAGATAGGAATTTAACGAATCATGGGGAAGAATTATGGGTATGGCTTCCTCTAGTGTGTTATTTGTTTGTGGTTCTTAGGAAGTCTCTATTAATTCCATCATCGCATAGTTTGTCCTTCCTTCTTGTTAAAAAGAATGGATGATTCTAGGATACTTAAGAATGGATCCATAGGTAAGTAGGGTGATGGAATTGGTTCATTCTACTAGTCTGGTTCTTTTCTACACATTTTTGCCTTGGTCGCATGGTCTAAGATGGTCTTTTTGGTGGTGCAGGGTTATTCCATGACCATTTCATTTTCAAAAGTTATGATTGATTGTTTAGAAAAAGTTTTTGGAATATTAAATTTTTTAGCCAGATATGGTCCCTTAGAGTCACTCTTAGGTTGACTGGGCAACTCTCTTTCCTCCTACCAATTGAGTGCTGGCTTCTCTCGTTCATTTAAGGTTTGCATATAGGAGTGAAGGATCTATTGTTTAGTAAGTTCTAATCTATCTAATGCTTGCTGAATTCTCTCTTCAAAAGTTGAGTCATTATTATTTAGAGAAGATTGATATTATGGGTAGGGCATATTATAATGTGCATCCATGAATGTGGATCTTTGTGGCATTGGAGTAACCATTGGTTGTGGTTGCCATAAAAAATTTTGTTGAGCACCCTAACCTGGATTATAGGCATTAAAGTATGGATTATTTTCTAGTCCATAGGCTATTTGGATTTGATCTTGATAAACATGTTCATGCATAAACTCAGAAAATTGGTATGCAGCTAGGTATTCACTCATAAGATGAGTGGGGCTCGAACATATGGCACAAACTTGTTATGCAGGAAGAAAAAATGGATATAAAGAGTGTATAATAGCTTTTAGATGATCTAATCTATGGGACAACTCATCCAATCTACTATCAAGATTCATCTCAGATTATTCTGATTATATGCAATCAAGGGTTCTAGATCAAAGCAATCCTCTTTTGATTATTATTTATTTTAGTTTAGTTTAATTTAAAGAATAAAAAAAGAGATGAGGAGAGAGAATTTTAAAGATAAGAGCCTAGAGGATCCTAAATCTAAGATTGATAAATGCAAAGAATTAATTTAGAGATTTTGTGTTAATTACTATCAAGTTAGATAAGAATGGACTCTCTATCTTAGGATTAACCTAATCTAGCTAGACAACTCCTAATTGCCAAGGTCATCTTTGAACACTCCAAGCCCAAGTCTGACTAACTGACTCAGTCAAATAAGTATAAGATGTGGGAGGTTTCCTGCTTGTTGCTTTCCTTAGACACCAACTAAGTTGGCCAGGTCAGATAATGGAATCAATTGAAAATCACATTCTTAAACTACTTACCTTAGACACTGAGCAATTAATCAATCCAAACCCAATCAAACTCTAGAGCTTTCTTGTCCTATTCAGCTTGAATATCCTAGAACCAACGTTTAATTAATTTTAAGTTGAAGGCTTAGATCAATACAATTGAAGGATGGTGGTTTTTGGACTACGAAAGGATGATCAAATTTTCATTTTATCTTAATTAATGGATTTTGCCCTTAAAGTATATTATGGATATGCAATGCAAATAAAGCAAGGTATCCAAACATATTAAGTTCTTTTAAGGTTTAAGCAGTTTCTTTATATTAATTAAGTGTTATGAGGTGTATTTATTTTCTTTCTATATTAGACTTTTTAAAATAAGAAAAATAAAAGATAGATTTTACTTAAGCAAATTAGATTAATTTTGTTAGATTTTATTTAAACTAATTTAGATAATCTAACTGATTAGAAAGTAAATTATACTAGGATTAAATGGAAACTAGGTAACCTACAAGTAAAATAAGAAATAAAATAAAATTTTAGGGCAATAAATTGAAAAAAAACCGACCAACATTCTAAGCATAATTTTAAAACTTTTTAATGAGAAAGTAAAAGATTAAATATTTTAATTAAATTTATATGCTTAGGATCAGATCTAAAAAACCTATCTAATAATTTATAATATAAAATAAAGCATGCATAAAAATCTAAAAAGAATCATGAACATCGACCACATCGATGTAGAAGCCTAGATCTAACTTTTAGATATACCAACTAAGGTTCACAACCTTATACCTGATCATAGGTTGCTGATAGCCACTATTGAAACATCTAGATATAAAGCTCTGGTCATCGTTCACAGCCACACAAGATGTCCAGCCTCTACAGAATGTCTACTCAAAGTCCCATGTTGATCCAATCTACCTAGACTGCTAGATCACGCAAAGACCATAGAACTGGTTGATCTGATTTTTTTCTCATTCTTCGAACCTCTCAGACTTTCCAAAGTTGAAGAAGAGTCTCTAGAGGATGAATGGAAGAAGAAGAAGAATAGGAAAACACTATTTCTCTCTAGCTAGTTTTTATTTCTTCCAAAACAAAACCCTAGAACCCTAGGTCTTGGTCTCACCCTAGAGAAGATAGATCTATTCTCTTTTCTCACACACCTTAGAATGCTTCCCACTCGAAAACCTCATGCCCCTAGATGACTCTTAGCCCTTCTCTCTCTAGTTTTCATGCTGGAAAAAGGAATTCAGATGGTGCATAATAGAGATAGGTCTTTATAGACTGGGCGGCATTAATGGATAGGGCTACAACTAGTTGTTTTTATTTAATCCAAACTCCTTTGAATTGGAATTTAAAACCAAGTGAAACCTATCCATAAGGGGCATGAGAAAGCTTGGGCATGGACCTTCTCATCACATGTAAATCTCATATTTGCATGAGAAAAAAATGCATGAGAAAGGTGGCACATAAGGGAGATATGGCGCATGAGACTAGTCCAACTGATTTGGACTCTTGATTTCTTCATTTGGTTCCAAACAGATTAGAACCAAATTAATAAGACTAATACTAATCTAGTTAGACTTTAAATTAATTTAATTGAATCCTAATCAAATTAGAATTTGGTCGAGTCCAAGTTCTAATCAAATCAGGAACCAATCTTTTCCTTAACGATTGGGTCATCTCATAACCTAATGGGGTCAAACCAAATTTAATCCAATTTAATTAGATTTGATCCAAACTTTATTACTCAGTCAAATTGAGCTAATTAGTAATCTTATTGCTAATTAATCCTCTAATGATTGTGATGCGGGATAGCCTTAAAAATATATATGGGTTTATTTTAAAGTGATTCATTCATTCATTCATAAAAGATACATGGGTTTATATAGGACCCTAGGGGTCCTATTTCTTTAGGAATCCTATTTTCTTTACAAGAAAAAAAATCAACCCTACCAATAAAAAAGCAAAATATTATGTATGGTTTCTAAATACAATAATATATCATATCTGTCTTTTATGGAACCATAGGAAAGAAATCAGTGTTTTAACAAAATAAGTAAGAAATCAAGAACTCTTAAGGAATCCTAGGAAAGAAAAGAAACTCCATGTGGATGCTTGATGCCTCGCACAACTTGGCATGAGGATCCTTGGGCATGGCACATGCTGGCATGTGTATTCCTTTCTGGGCATGTGGAGAGTGGTGGCTCCAAAGATGACATGGACCAAGCTTGCTTCTTTATGATGGTCTCTTTCTAAATAAGGCTCAATCCAAAATAAATCCAAGTATGGTTCTATGGACACAAAACTAAATATATCAAAACAACTAATTGATTAAATCAAAAGAACTAGAGCAAAATAACTGAAGTAGAGTTATTCTGATATGGCTTCTTCAATCTAAATTGAATCTAAATTATGTTGCTGACTTTTGGTGGCTCTGGTGTCCACACCAATTCTCTCGGGGTGGGGAGAACTTGACCCTATCGAGTGAGGGTCAATTCTGCTCTAGTGACGCTCAAGCAAATCGGGATCAATACGCTGTAGCTCTCCTCGAGTGATCCAAGTATCCTCAAACTCTGGTCGACCTTGCCATCTAACTAAGTATTGCTGATAGCCTCGACTCCGGGTGGAGATGATCTACTCATCTAAAATTCTCTCAATTTGATCATGCTTTGACATTTTGGCTGGTAGACATTCAGGAATAGGCACTCTCTCAAAGGTTGGTTCAGTCTCAAATGGCTCACTAGGTATCCAAGTTGGCTCTTTATAGGCGATGAGATCTGCAATGTTAAAAGAAGAGCTAATTCCAAAATCAGAAGGTAAGTCCACAACATACGCATTTGGTCTGATCTTCTTTAAAATCTTAAATGGCCCTGCTCATCGAGCATGTAACTTCTTGATGGTTCTTGTTGGAAATCATTCAGGACTCATTCGAACCATCATGGAGTCTCTTCCATAAACTCTTGGGCACGTCGATGAGAATCTGCATTCTATTTATAAGCTTTATTACTAACACTAATTTTTTTACTAATCTCCTTATGTAAACTCTTGATATGCTGTGCAAATGACTCTACAGATTCGAAAATTCTAGCATGCATGGGTAGTAGGATAAGATCTATTGGTTTTCTAGGTTAATATCCATGATCTACTTCCTTGGGATGATCTATCTCAGGGTCCTCACGATCTTCTCTCACAGCAATCATTCAAATTGGTGATCTTTCACTCACGGTCATGTCTAATTCCTTAGCCCCTATCAGATGGAGGCTTTTCTTTTTGATATTTTCTTTTGGTCCATCGTCTATCTTTCTATTGGTAGCCTTAGGTGGGGAAGGATTGATCGAGATCTTCTTACCCTTATAAGTGAACTACAGGAGTTAGTTCGGCCATAAATCATAACATCATTATCAAACAGCCAAGGCTGACCTAATATGATACTTCTGACTTCCATGGGTAAGACATCGCACCAAACATGATCCTAATAAGAATGAAGTTGGATGGGAACACAACATCTAAATTTGATGAAAATAGAGGAGGAATCTATCCAAAACACACGGTATAGGCTGGAATGATCTATAGGAGCTAATCCTAATGCTTAACCGTGTTGGTGGAGATGGCATTAATACAGCTACCGCTATCAATGATCACCATACAAATTTTATTGCTAAATTTTATGAAGGTATGGAAAATAGAGGTCCTATACCAGTTTTTACTCTTCTTAGTCTGTGCTAGAACATACCTAACGACTCCAAGCCAAAGGTCTAACTCCGGTGCAACAAAACATAAGATTTTCTCAGTACTCTCAAACTACTCGGCTAATTCTAGATCTGCTTCATAAACTTTCTCCTTAATATTTTCTAGAGTTTCTTCTTGTAATTCTTCCACAAATAACAATCGGTTGGGACATTGTGCAGCAAAATGACGGTAACCATGGCACTTGAAGTAGTGGGATCAAAAACTACTTTTTTTAGATAACTCTATTGCAACTTTCTTTTCTTTATCTTCTTTTTCATAATAGGATTTATAGGTGGAGGTCCATTAGTACGAGTCTAGGTAGTATTGGGTCTCAATCCAGAAGGGATTACTTGGCTAGGTTGAAGATGATGGATGGTTGAATACCTAAAAAATCTCTCAAAGTCTAGGGCAAGTTGATAAACTTATTCTAATATGGTTACCTCTCACAAAAAGAGCTCACGCTGGATATCTTCTCATAATCTAGCTCTAAATCTAAACAAGGTAACAACCCTATCTTTAGTTACTCCACATCTCATGAGGTACTCATTAAATCTCGTGATGTACTCTATGACTGATCTATTTTCTTGAGTAAGTCTCAGCCACTGATCTAAAAGTCTTTGTTGGTAGAAGGTGAGATGGTATTTTTCTCTAAATTTCTCCATCATTTCATCTCAAATTTCTATCGGATCTTATCTTCTCTGGTTAAGAAGATGTTCAACACTTTTTCAATAAAGTCAAGCTTGCCTAACCATCTTCATCCTAGCAAACCTAACTCTCCTTGCTTCAGATATTTTGTACCATCCAAAATAGTGGTCCATGCCTGATTTCTAGTCTAGGTACTCTCTCAGATCTAGACAACCATCAAAACTTAGGGCTTCGATCTTTACATTCCTAAGGACATGCTCATCCTGGTCGAACTGGTTATGATGGAGGCATGTTGCTATAGGTCGATCTAGGTCGAGGTTTCTTCTTCTCTATCCTAAAGGTAGTTGGGGAGACTCAGGTTCAGATTGTCTTTGCCTAGCTTCTTTTAGTACTGTTATTCTTTCACTCATGGTTTTCATAAAATCTTTCATCCCATCAAGCCTCTCAATCAGGGCATTAATGATGGCTGCTATATTAGGATCCATGTTGGTACTGGGTGAAAAAGTAGGATGTTGGTACTGGGTACCTGATCTAGTGGTCATGCAAGTCCAGAATGCAGGAATAAGATGCAGTAAGAAAGAGAAAAAATGCTATAAAGTAAATTACAAAATTTAAATTATGAAAATTTAACTTACAAAAATTTTAAATTATAGAATTTAAACCAAAGTCCTAACCAATCTAGCTCTGGTACCAAATTGATATGGGACAACCTAAAAAAAAAGAGAAAAGATGAAGCTTTCTTTTGTTCATCAATAATAAATCACATTCGACCGTGGTACATTATTTTCAGGATAGATAGTATAGTTGCCTATACTCTGCTCAGGAGGCATAACTAATTGACACGGGATCAAAGCACGATCAATCTAAATGATGCTGATAAGTACCATTTTAGAGATCAGTAAATAACTAGCAATAATAAAGTAAATAGATAGATAGCATAAATTAAACATCCTCATGAATAATTGCAAAAAAAATATATAAATGGAATGAAGGATAGTAAGAAATTAAGTTCGCAAGAAAATCCAAAAAAAAGATAAGAAGAATCTAGATCATAATAGTTAAGAAACTACCCTGATTAGGGCTCTTAATCTTTTAATCAAGCAATCTATCGATAAAAGCCTGGGTCTTAACCAACATTGGATCGGAAAAAAAAGTAAAAATCAAAGATCAGTTGAAAAGGAATGAAGGTCCTTGTCAATGTTTGATTTGTAGAATAACAGATCACTCTTTCTCTCTCTACATAATAGATGAAAATCTTGGAGGAGACAGATCTTTTTTTGGTGGAATAGGCTTATGTAGCTAGATGGTGAAGATGTATCAGGATCATAGAAACACTGAATCTCAAGAAAATAAAGGTTAAAGAGATAGAAAAAGATGGACCTTACACCCTCCCCTCGTGGGGTGATTTTGGATCTCTCCCCCTCTCCCTCTCGGAGCGACCAACACAATTATTTGTGGGAATTGTAAAGTGAGTCATTCATTCATTCATGAAAGATACATGGATTTATATAAGACCCTAGGGGTCCTATTTCTCTAGGAATCCTATTTCCTTTACAAGAAAATAATTAACCCTTCCAACAAAAAAGTAAAACATTATGTATGGTTTCCAAATACAATAATATATTATATCTATCTTTTATGGAACTATAAGAAAGAAATTAGCTATTTAACAAAATAAGTAAGAAATCAAGAACTCTTAAGAAATCCTAGGAAAGAAAAGGAACTCCATGTGGGCGCTTGATGCCTGACACAACATGGCATGCGGATCCTTGGGCATGGCACATGATGGCATGTGTATTTTCTTCATGGGCGTGTGGAGGGTGGTGGCTCTAAAGATGACATGGACCAAGCTTGCTTCTTTATGATGGTCTCTTTGCAAATAAGGCTCAATCCAAAATAAATCCAAGCATGGTCCTATGGACCCAAAACTAAATACATCAATAGAACTAATTGATTAAATCAAAAGGACTAGAATAAAATAACTGAAGTAGAGTTATTTTGATATGGCTTCTTCAATACAAATTAAATCTAAATTATGTTGCTGGCTTCTCGTGGATCTGGTGTTCGCACCAGATAGAGTTTCAGTTGAGTAGGACTCCTAGTGATATAATTTCCATCCAGTGCGACTCCTGACCATAGAGTCCTCATCTAGTGGGACTCCTGATCATAGAGTCTCAGTCTAGTGGGATTCTTCAACATAGAATCCTAACTCAGTGGAATTCTTGATCACAATGTCTAGTCTAGTGGAACACTTAATCATAGAGGCTCAGTCTGATGGGATTTTCGATCAACCGTATGATCAGAGAGGTACTTCTTTTAAGTATTATCCCATTGGTTCAAATCTAAGCCGGTAGCACAAGAACAAATTTCTATACCAATCAAAGTGACCATCTAGCAATGGTACCCGATATTTAGATAGACTGAATGTATCGAAGCAACATTTAGAACCTACTAGAATATGGTTATCATATAATTCATCCCTTTGATCCTAAATGCTTAGAGGATGACCTAAGGATTAACTGTCAATCCTAAATAAGTCATCCATATTGTATTTTAAATTTTGAATCCATCACATGGATTATCCTAGTCAAGATTTTGCTAAATTAAAATATAATGGTGCATTATCTCAAAGCTCTTGGAGTGGTCAATCCCATCTTGACTCATATACCGACTAGCAAGTACTTGACTGCACCCAAAAATATTCCATCACTGAATTAAAAATTTAGGTAGTCCGACTCCAAATTATAGTGAGTTGTTTTCAAATCACCGTGATGATCTCAGGTCTGAGGGACATTAAACCCATGTCCCTTCAGAATAATTCTAGATAGTAGAATGCTCCAAAGTAGTCATGTTCAGTATAGATCTACTTCTATATCTCACCTGCATGCTGTACCAGTATCTCCACAGTCCTTGGTTAAGAGGACAATCAACCTATATGGCACATAATGTTCTATACTTGATATTGATATCATCCTAATAATAACATATCATTTGGTCACGAATAGGTTTAAGGACTAGATGATAAGTCCTTCTTTATCAATTTAAAATAGTCCTAAGGACTTCATCACAATAAAAGAGTTTCTTAGAAGATGTACATATTATTGAAAAATATGCAGGATTTCATGCTTAAATTTTAAAATATTTTTGAAATAATCTATTTAATCTACAGATCAAACATTTTGGTAAGATATAGATTAAACTATTTAATCTATAAAAGCATGTAATCTAATTACTAAACCCTACATCATGAACCTATAACATGTCATAATGCATACATAAATCAAAAAATAAATATTTTGGTATTGATCAAATCAATACCCTAGATCTAGAATAGTTCTAGATCTAAATCCTAGATCACATCTAGGTGAGAGAAGAGATCAAATCTCTTACCTTCACATGGATTGAGAACTCCATGATTGATTTTTATTATTTTTTTTGGAGCCGCACATACATCCAGCCTCTATAGAAAGACCACACAAAGCTGCAACATAAATTGAAGATTCGTCGAACGAAGATCTACTCAAAGTGCTAGCTTCTTGTGGATTCCTCCTGATGGTTAATCTAAATATTATTCTCCAGATCTCTTAGATACTCCATGAGATGAAGAATAAGAGAAGAAATAAGGGCAAAATCCAACCTTTGAATCTTTCAAAAAATTAGAGAACAAAATCAAGAAAAAATATCCTAAGAGAAGATAGATCTTCTCTTTCAGGACATTAATGATTGATGTCCTGAAAACATCTTTATGTTAGGACAAGAAGAGACCATCTCCTCTAGGTTTCTTTCATATTTCCAAATCTAGCATTACCTGATTTTTCTTATAGAAAAATCTTGCAAATAAATAGAAAAGAAGAGTTCTCAAAGAAACCTAAGGGAAGACCTTTCTTCTCTCCTTCTTCTCTCATCAGGACATGATCAGATTATATCCAAAAAGAACATCATGCCCCAACAACTTGGATCACTTATTCCCACATCCTATTTCTCTTTCTCTCTCAGATTTTTATCACATAAAAGTACATAAAGAAATAAGAAGGAAAGGTTAAAATGAAAACAACAAGAGAAGACAATCTTCTCTTACCTTTGTCCCTTCAAGACATCAATATTTGATGTCCAAAAGAAAGCTTACCTGATTTTTTCCATGTTCAAAAGGAGGAATAAAGAAGAAATTCAATCCTTGGATCTCCCAAAAATCAGAAAATAAAACAAAGAAAAAACACCCTAAGAGAAGATAGATCTTCTCTTTTAGGACCTCAATGATTGATGTCCTGAAAACATCTCTATGTTAGGACAAGAGGAGACCTTCTCCTCTAGGTTTTTTCCATTTTTCTAGATCTAGTATTACCTAATTTTTCTCATAGAAAAATCTTACAAATAAATAGAGAAGAAGAGTTCTTAAGAAAATCCTAAGAGAAGACCTTTCTTCGTTTCTTCTCTCATTAGGACATGATTAGATGATATCCAAAAAGAACATCATGCCCCAACAACATGGAGCATTTATCCCCATGTCCTATTCCTCTTTCTCTCTCAGATTTTTATCACACAAAAATATATAAAGAAATAAGAAGAAAAGGTTAAAATGAAAATAACAAGAGAAGACAATATTCTCTTACCTTTGTCCCTTCATGACATCAACATTTGATGTCCAAATGAAATCTTCTTCCTCCAAGATAATTATGCCCAAAACCCCATGCCCTCTCTCCTTTTTCTTCTACTTTTTGCATGGAAAACTCAGGGATTTTACCATGGAAAAACATTAGGGTTTTGACTCCATCTCCTATCTAATAGGGGGCGCCACAAAAATAGGGAAGACTAGGTCAAATGACCTAGTCAAACTTAGAAGTTATGGGGCATCCAACTCTTGGATGCCCCTTCTCCTATTTTTTCTGTGTGAAGACTAGGAAACCATGCACAAAGGAGAAATAAAGTGGTGACAAAATGTAAACGTGGACGTTGGAGGAAAAAGCAAAAGAAGAAGAAAGTATTTTCGTCAAGAGGGACTCTATCAAATAGAATCCCATGCAAAACAACTTTCCAAAATGGACCAAATCTGATTTGATTCAAATATTCTAAAATATGTGGCATGGAGAAATGTTCTTAGGCATGAAAATCTTAGGAAAAAATTTGGAAACAAAAAACACAGCATGGGCTCAAAGGTGGCGCAAGGAAGGAGGAAGAGTCCCAGTCCAACTGGGACTCTTCTTGTTTGACTAGGTCAAAACTATTTTGAACCTAATTCAAACCAAATTAAATGCAACTTAATTAAAGATAATTCTAGTCAAATTAAGAGTTTAATTAAATCATATTAAATTATATTTAATTCTAATTTAAATTCTAACTTAATTAAAAATTAGGTGCACTCAAGTCCTAATCGAATAGGGACTTATTCTCCCTTATAATTGGCTTATCCAATAAACCAGTTAGACTTAATCTAATTAAGTCCAAACTAATTATAATTAAATCTAATTGAATTATACTTGATCTAAGTCTGATTGCTCAATCAAATTTAGCCAATTAGCAATCCAATTGCTAATCGTTCCTCCTGCAACACTTGCATTAGGTCAAATATCAATCGTATTGATTATTTGACCTTTGAATGATTCTCAATCGTTAATTAACCATTTGATCAGATTATAACCTCTAATGTGTGTAACCCCATAGGTTCAAATCTAAGCTAGTAGTATAGGAACTAATTCCTGCACCAATCATAATGACCATCTAGTAATGGTACCCAACGTTCAAATAGGTAGAATATATGCAAAACAATATTCTTAGAACTCTGGCTCATAGTTACTATATATTTCATCCCTTTGACCAATAATGCTCAAGACAACTTTAAGTATGCTGTCAGCACTCGCACAAGTCATCTCTATTGTGTCTCAAAATTTTGCAAATCCCATGACTCCTCATGAGGATTACATAGGCCTAGGTTTTGCTAAATTTAAACACAACGAGTTATTCCCTTCCTAAAATTAATTAAAAGTGGTCAATCCCATCTTAACTCATATACTGACTTCATAAGTACTTGACTATTTCCAAAAATCTTCTGAATCTATATTGGAAATACAGACAGTCCGACACCAAAGTATAGTGAGTTGCTTTCAAGTCAATGTGGTGATCTCAGATTAGAGGGACACTTATATCCATCGACCTTAGCTAGCTATTCTTGACAGTAGAGTGCTATATTAGTCATGTTCAATGTAGATATACTCCTACATCTCACTTAGAAGCCATACTAATATCTCCACACTACTTGGTTATGAGGACAACCAACACATATAGCATACAGCAACCTACACTCGATAAGTTAATGTCCTTATTAATAACTTATCAATTGTTCATAAAAAGTTTAAAAACCATCTGATAAATTCTTCTTTTTTGATTGATTATGGTTCTAAAAGCTTCATTATAATTTAGGAGTTTATTTAAGGAAGACATAACCTTTATGATGAACCAGCCAAAAAACTATTATTATTAGATAATTCATATACTAATTTCAATCCTCTACCACTTAGATGATTGACTTTAGGACACATTTTTCAACAACTTTCACTTAAACTAAAGTCAATTAGAATGATATCAAATATCCTATCTTCCACTTGAGTTCTGAGGTCTTAGCAAATGGGTCGATCGAGTTCTCCTTTTCCATCGATCTTCTAAGGATCAACGTCACCCAGATCTAATATCTACGGCGAAAGCGATGCAGAATTTACTAGTCCTTCAATTCTTTAGCATGAGCTATGGCTCCAGTGCTATGATAGGACTGGACCATTGATGGAGGGTGCCACTCCTATCCTGCTAATGAACCTATGCCACCACATAGCCTACATAGTAGCATCATATGCTATGATATACTCTACATCACTAACTAAATAGGCTACAGTATCTTGCTTGGAACCTTTCTAGCAGATTGCTCCTACAATTAGGATATGATCTGATACTCTCTTGTTGTCATCTTGATCTGACTAAAAATTGAAATTAAAACATCCTCAAATTTTAAGTCAGTATCTTCATATTTAAGTCACTGGACCTTAGTATTACTCAAATACTTAAGGATTGTCTTATACAATCTTCCAGTGATTCTCACTTAGATCAGACTAGTATCTACTTACTATCTTTAGTGAGTACACCGTATCTGATCTTGAACATAGAAAAATTAGATGATAGTCAAACCTTTATTCCTTGCAATGCTGGAATGCTATTTTCGATTAAGAGAATTTCAACCACATACAACACATGAAATAATACTATAGTACATTTTGCCCACTTATAAAAATAGGATTTATCTTTGTTCATAACAAAGGCATATGTTCAAAATGTATGTTCAAACTCTGAGATGATAGTCAAATGGACTTTATAGGTCCTTACCTTCCCATCTGCGCTACTCTAATTCTTTTAAAAATCTATTCACACCTAATGATTTTATCTCTTTAGGTGAATCAACTAGTGTCTACACACTATAGATTTTCCTAGACTTCAATTTGGATTTGATGGCTCCAAACCACTTCTCACAGTTAGATCACTATATTGCATTCCTATAGGTGATCGGATCCTTATTATTTTGATCGAGCTTAAAAGGATCATCGTCCCAGACTAAGATACTAAAGTATCTGTCCAGCTAACATAATACTCTACCAGATCTCCTTAAAGGTGCCACATAAATAAGCTCCAGGTTTGATCTGATCAAATTCAGTTCTATAGGTTTACTAGATTATGTCGATTTTTTTCTATCAGTCAAACTTTTTCAAGTTTAACTTGATAGACATTAGTTCCTTCTCTAAGAAATTCCTCCCGAAAGGAATACCCTATTGCTGATGAACATCATATATTTTTTAGTATGATAGAATTAATAACCCTTAACCAGCTATTAGACCAGGATCCAGGTTTATCTGTGTGCAAACCTACAACATAGGCCGATCAACCATAAACCCAAAGGTGAGAGAGTCTAGGACTATGCTCGATCCATATCCCATATGAAGTCTCTAAAATAGATTTACTCAATATATTTTTAGAGTAAAATAAGTAGTCATCAGAACAAAACCCCGAAATAGATAGAGTAGTGAAACCTATCGTGGATTGAACTATGTCTAACAAAGTTCAATTTCTTCTTTTAGATACACTATGTTCCAAAAAGGAATTCACTAAGAGAGAATCCTATTCTCTCCTAGATATGTTACAAACTTATTGGATAAGTATTTGCCTCTTCGATCTAATCAAAGAGTTCCAATACCATTTCTAATTTATTTTTCTATTTTATTATTAAATTATTTGAATATTTCAAATGATTCAGACTACATGCATCCACACCTAGATAGGTCGTCTATAATGAAATATTGATATCTTCTTCTGGCACTTGAGTTCATAGGTCCACATACATTACTATGTATAAGACTTAGAACTTTATCGACTCCATCTTTTTTACTATGTAAAAGGTGACTTTGTCATCTTCTGAGGAAAATAAGACTCACAGATTATCAATGATTCACAACCATTGATGTCGAGTTTTCCACTCAAGCTAACATGTTTATCCTATTATTATCAAGATGACTAAGCCTATAATGCCTAATGTAGACATCCATGACATAATCTAAATTAGATGTTTATTAAATATGTACATTACACTTAATAGACTTTATAAATATTAAATATTATTTTTTTATTATCCATGTATTATTGTAATATTATTCATAATAATATCACAATAATCTTCTTTATTGATAAATGATAATCATCTCAGACCAAAAGACCAACAGAGATTACATTTATCATAAATGATGGACATTAGTGACAATCACTCAAAATGACATCTTTTGAAAATAAGCTTGACAATTTCTAAAGCTAGGATTGGAACAAGACTTCCATCCCAAATATTTAGTTATTTCTCTTCATTTTCAAGCATTCCACTTATTTGTAGTCCTTGCAACAAATTGCATAGGACTACCGGTATCCCATACCTAGTTTGCAGAATTATATATAGAGAAATTTCAAGATATTATCATCTAACATTCTTGATAAGAAACTCTTGCTCATTTCTCTTGTTTAGCTTGTTAAGATCAAGAAAAGCAAGATAATTATTCTTCCTATGATCCTGCTTCTAAAATTAGAAGCACTATACCTGATTTGGATCAATTTTAGACTAATTATTTTGATTGGACTTAGAAAGCCTCGGTACGAACCCATTTGTACTGTTGAATCAAATTCAATTTTTGATACTAATTATTGAAGTTTGGTCCCATAAGTCATTAAGGTCTAACAATGATTAGAGCAATTAGGGTTTAGCCTTATTCTATGAAAAGAGAACAATGACCTAATGTATATGAATTATTTTAAGTCTAAAGACTTGGACTTTAGTCTAAAGATTCTTCCACTATTTTATTCGAATTGGTAGTCTCTACCTCTAATTTGGGGATTACTTTAATTTTCTAGTAGGTACTAGAATCCACATGGACTGCACACAAGCCCGACTTTGGTTGGTCAATCCATGTGCATCTACGGGTAGGTTCATTAACCAATTATTTCTTCAAACAACTTCTAGGAATTTAATTTTATCTCAAAAATCTAATCAGTAGGCTTTGGCGTCCACTGTAAGGATCCAATTAGGTCCAACTATTAATATGATCATACTTGGTGCATCCAACTAACGAATGATTAGGTCCAACTTTGGTTGGCCAACCTAACCACCATTTAAGAGATGCTTCTAAGTTATTAGATTATGAATGATAATTTTGTTAGTCAATAAGCGCCAGGCCTTTTGGCCTCCTATGATTACTAAGTTAATTGATCCATTATTGTCCAATTTAATGCGAGGCTATGACTCAGTTATCACCATAACTTTGTCATTTTAAGGACCCAATAATTTTAGGGGATTTAAATTATTAGTGATTTAAGGATAGAAAGGATGGGGATCAATTTGCTTTCATTGACTTCACCAAGTCAAGTCCTCCAACTGACTTCTCATGTCTTTGACAAGGACTAGGATCAATATCGGTCCATGGGCACCTAGATCAGTCTCAATGAATAAAATCAGTCTCATTGATTTTTTATGTGACATGGGTTAGCACGAATCAATGAGCAACCTAACCAAGACCTAATTAACCATATTAGCCAGGTAAGTGAGATCAGTGGGAGGGTCTGCCAAGGCTTGCCTTAGATACTATGAGAAATGATCAGATAAGTAGACTACCAATTAAAAACCACCAGCCTGAAAGTGCCAGACTTATCTTAGACACCAATCGATTTATCAATTTTGATTTGGTCTGCCTAAAGACTCGGGCTCGACCACTGAGCCATGATTAGTATCTATTTATTAGATGTATGTACTTTGATCAACTACAACTTTTGAATTAATCTATAGAAATGATCTAATCCTAATTAACTATTAATTATGTTTGATCAATTTTTTAACTTAGTCCATATTTAATCTAATCCTAGGTCTAACCTAGTTAAGGACCTGAACAAAGCTAACCCATTACCCATTAAGCCATGTTTTATGAAATTATCTTAGGATTTTTAAATTACAAACCTAGACCCTAAACAATCATTTAATTATCAATTAAGTTCAAAGCTTATAAGTATGGATTTATGAAACCTCAGAACTAATTTTTGATTTGATCATTTGAAATATTTTTAAATTATAAATAGTTTACATTGAATCATATTCAATACATGATTTTAGATCTGATTTATTTTAATATTTTGATCATGTCCTAAGATTTTGAATCTAGAGTTTTATAAAAAGTAAGTTCTCAATTAAAATTCTATAAAATATATATATCATACATATATATATATCAACATATGCAATAATCGGATCTAGATCTAAACATAAAATACATCATATGAATCAGATTATAAACCATTAAATTTAGATTTAAAATCTAAAAATAAATCATAAATCATTTTAGACCTCATCTAATATATTTATGATTTATTCAGATTAATAGATACCAGGACAATCTCTCTATTGTAAGGGATAAATCTTACAGCAGGACAATCTTATAATTAGTATGTCCGATCCAATATTATTTAGATCTAACCTAAATAATCTAAAATAGATCTAACATATATTTAACTTTATATCTAAAATAAAAAATAAATCATGAAATTATTTAGATCATATCTAACTTATTCATGATTTAAGAATAGATCAGCACTTAGTAGGACAATCTCTCCATTTTAAGGGATAAACCTTATAGCAGAACAACCTTATAATCAGTATATTCAACCTCATATTATTTAGATCTAATCTAAAAAATATAAAATAGATCTAACATATACTTAATTTTAGATTTAAAATTAAAAAATAAAATTTTAAATTATTTAGATCATATCTAACTTATGATTCAAGAATAGATCATCACATACTAGGACAATCTCTCCACTGTAAAGAATAAACGTAACAGCAGGACAACCTTATAATCAGTTTGTGTGATCTTTAAAATTTTATTTTTAAATTTATCTTAATGTAAACTTGATCATGTTATAATAGAACCTAGATGCTCTGATACCACTGTTGAAAAATATATAGGGTTTCATGCTTGAATTTCAAAATATTTTTAAAATAAATCATAGCTGCAGATGCAGATTAAACTATTTAATCTACAAAAGCATGTAATCTAATTACTAAACCTAACATCAAGGACCTATAACATGTCATAATGGATACATAAATCAGAAAATAAATATTTTGGTATTCATCAAATCAATATCCTAGATCTAGAATAGTTCTGGATCTAAATGCTAAATCCCATTTAAGTGAGAGAAGAGGTCAAATCTCTTACCTTCACATGGGTCAAAAACTCTATGGTTGATTTTCTTATTGCCTTTGGAGCTGCACAAATATCCGACCTCCACAGAAAGTCCATACGAAGCTGCAACACAAATAGGAGGTTCGTGGAATGAAGATTCCCTCGAAGTGTTAGCTTCTTGCGGATCCCTCCTAATGGTTAATATAAAAATTATTCTTCGGATCTCCTAAAAACTCCAAGGGATGAAGAATAAGAGGAGAAATAAAGAAGAAATTCAATCCTTGGATCTCCTAAAAATTAGAATATAAAATAAAGAAAAAACACCCTAAGAGAAGATAGATCTTCTCTTTCAGGACATCAACGATCGATGTCCTGAAAACATCTCTATGTTATGACAAGAGAAGACCTTCTCCTCTAGGTTTTTCCCATGTTTCTAGATCTAGTATTACCTGATTTTTCTCATAGAAAAATCTTACAAATAAATAGAGAAGAAGAGTTCTTAAGGGAATCATAAGAGAAGAGCTTTCTTCTCTTCTTTTCTCATCAGGACATGATTAGATCATATCCAAAAAGAACATTATGCCCCAACAACTTGGAGCACTTATCCCCATGTCCTATTCCTCTTTCTCTCTCATATTTTTATCACATAAAAATATATGAAGAAATAAGAAGGAAAGGTTAAAATGAAAACAACAAGAGAAGACAATCTTCTCTTACCTTTGTCCATTCAAGACATCAACATTTGATGTCCAAATGAAAGCTTCTTCCTCCAAGATAATTGTGCCCAGAACCCCATGCCCTCTCTCCTTCTTCTTCTACATTTTGCATGGAAAACTCAGGGATTTTACCATGGAAAAACATTTGGGTTTTGACTCCATCTCCTATCTAATAGGGGGCGCCACAAAAATAGGGAAGACTAGGTCAAATGACCTAGTCAAACATGGAAGTTATGGGGCATCCAACTCTTGGATGCCCCTTCTCCTTATTTTTCTATGTGAAGAATAGGAAACCATGCACAAATAAGAAATAAAGTGGCAGCAAAAAATAAAGGTGGGTATTGGAGGTAAAAGCAAAAGAAGAAGGAAGTGTTTTGGTCAAGAGGTACTCTATCAAAAAGAATCCCATGCAAAACAAGTTTCCAAAATGGATCAAATCAGATTTAATTCAAATATTCTAGAATATGGGGTAGGGGTAAACATTCTTAGTTATGGAAATCTTAGGAAAAAATTTGAAAACAAAAAGATGGGCATGGGCTCAAAGGTGGCACAAGGAAGGAGTGAGAGTTCCAGTCCAACTGGGACTCTTCTTGTTTGCCTAGGTCAAAACTATTTTAAATTTAATTCAAATTAAATTAAATACAACCAAATTAAATATGATCCTAATTAAATTAGAAACTTAATTAAATTAGATTAAATTATATTTAATTTTAATTTTAATCCTAACTTAGTTAGAAATTAGGTGCACTCAAGTTCTAGTTGAATAGGGACTTGTTCTCCCTTACAATTGGCTTATCCAATAAACTAGTTAGACTTAATCTAATTAAATCCAAACTAGTTCTAATTGAATCTAATTTAATTAGACTTGATCTCAGCCTGATTGCTCAATTAAATTGAGTCAATTAGCAATCCAATTGCTAATCGATCCTCCTGCAACACTTGCATTAGGTCAAATATCAGTCGCATTGATTATTTAACCTTAAAATGATTCTCAATCATCGATTAACCATCTGATCAAGTTGCAACCTCTAATGTGTGTAACTCTATAGATTTGAACTTAAGTTGATAGCATAGGAATCAATTTCTGTATTAATCAGAATGGCCATCTAGCAATGGTACTCAACTTTCGGATAGGTCGAATGTATGCAAAGCAACATTCTTAGAATCTTGACCCATGGTTACCGCATAATTCATCCTTTTAACCAATAATGCTCAAGATGACTTCGAGTACACTATCAATACTCATACAAGTCATCTATATTATGTCTCAAAATTTTATAAATCCCGTGACTCCTCACGAGGATTACCCAGGCCTAGTTTTTGCTTAATTAAAACACAATGAGTCATTCTCTTCTTGAAGTTAATCAGAAGTGGTTAATCTATTCTTGACTCACACACCAACTTCATAAGTACTTGACTATACCTAAAAATCTTTCTAACCTATATTAGAAATACAGATAGTCCGACACCAAAGTATAATGAGTTGCTTGCAAGTCATCGTGGTGATCTCAGATCGAAGGAACATTTATACCCATTAGCTTTAGCTAGCTACTCTTGATAGTAGAGAGCTATATTGATCATGTTCAATATAGATGTACTCCTACATTTTACCTGGATGACATATCAGTGTCTCCATACCACTTGGTTATGAGGACAACCAATGCATATAACATACAATGACCTATACTCGATAAGTTATTATCCTCATTAATAACTTATCATTTGATCATGAACAGTTTAAGAACCATCTGATAAATTCTTCTTTATTGATTGATTGTGGTTCTAAGGACTTCATCATAATTTAGAAGTTCATTTAAGAAAGAACTTTTATGATGAACCAGCCAAAAAACTATTATTATTAGATAATTCATGTACTAATTTCAATCTTCTACCACTTAGATGATTGGCTTTATGACATATTTTTCAACATATTTTTATGATGAACAAAAGTCAAAAAATATTTTATTAATTATTAATTCATATACGTATATATCAAAGAGTTTAACCATCAGCGGACTAACAATTGTCTTTAGAACATAATTTTTAGTAACTTCAACTTATCCTAAAGCCACTAGGTATAGTATCGTATACCCATCTTCGACTTGTGATCATTAAACTCTTTTACCATAAGAGCTTTAGTAAATGGGTTAGCCAGATTCTCCTTTCTATCGATCTTCTAAAGCTCGACGTCACCTAGATCCATGATTTTTGGACAAGATGATAGCGACGTAGAATATGCTTCGTCTACTGGTATGTCTTTGATTTTTTTGCCTAAGCAATGGCCCTAGTGCTATTATGGTAGAAGGATTGGACCATCAAGATAGGGTGCCACTCCGAGCTCGATGATAAACATTCTTAACCACACTGCTTTCTTGGCAACATCGAA
The DNA here is from genome assembly GCA_006176705.1 of Cocos nucifera. Lineage (NCBI taxonomy): Eukaryota > Viridiplantae > Streptophyta > Magnoliopsida > Arecales > Arecaceae > Cocos > Cocos nucifera. The sequence continues at coordinate 78,869 of QRFJ01001043.1, forward strand.
TGCTATGATGTACTCCATCTCGCAAATTAAGTCAGCCACAATATGCTGCTTGAAACTTTTCCAACTGACAGCTCCACCATTAAGGATAAATATGTATCCCGATATACTTTTACTGTCATCATAATCAGATTGAATACTAGAGTCTGTAAACCTTCCAAGTTTCAAATCTGACTCACCATAAATAAGGCATTGGTACTTAGTATTTCTTAAATACTTAAGGATTATTTTTACAACCTTCCAATGGTTCATCCCTAGATCAGACTGGTATCTGCTCATTACCCCTAGTGATTATGCTATATTTGATCTCATACATGTCATGAAATACATAATAGAATCCACTATCGAAGCATATAGTATTTTACTTATATGCTCTCTCTCTCATAAAGTGTTGTTAGACAATCCCTTTTTGAGAGAGTAAGTCCATGGCTTATTGGAAGATAGCCCTTCTTGAAATTCTCCATGCTGAACCATTTTAGCATAGCATCGATGTACGTGCATTGGAACAATCTTAAAAACCTCTTCGATCTATCTCTATAGATCTTCATCCCTAGGATGTAGGATATTTTTCAAAGTTCTTCATGAAGAATTGAGATGATAGCTAAATCTTTATTCCTTGCAATACTGGGATGTCATTCTCAATTAAAAAAATATCATCTATATATAATACAAGAAATATAACAATGGAATTATTAGCCTATTTATAAATGTAGGATTTTTCTCTATTCTTAATGAAGCTATACACTCTGATTATTTTTTCAAAATATATGTTCCAACTCCAAGATGCTTGTTTCAATTCATATATGGATCTTTGAAGCTTGCACACCTTAGACTCATCTATGGACATGAATCCTTTAAGTTATATCATATACACCTCTTCTTCTAGTTCTCCATTTAGAAAAGCTATCTTCATATCCATCTACCAAATTTTATGGTCTAGATGGGCACCTATCAGAAGCATAATTTGAATGGATTTGGGCATTGCCATAGAAGAAAATATCTCATCATAGTCTATACTATAACACTGACGATATCCTTTGGCAACTAGTCGAGTTTTATAGATTTTCATCTTTCCATTTGTGCCTCTTTTTCTTTTAAAGATCTACTTATATCCTATGAGTTTTATCTCTTCAAGTGAATCAACTAATGTCCATACATCATTGACCTTCATGAAGTCCATTTTAGATTTCATGGCCTCAAGCCATTTATCAGAGTCGAATCTCTACATTGCATTCATGTAGGTGATCAGATTCTTATCATTCTCATCGAGTTTGATAGGATCACCATCCCAAACCAGAAATCTATAGTATCTCTTTGGTTGATGCAGTACTCTACCAGATCATCTTAATGATGTAGGTACATTAGGCTCTGGATTTGATCTAATCAAATCTAATTCAGGTTTAGTTACTAATGTCAGTCTTCTACCTGTTAAACTTTCTCAAATTCAACCTTAGAGGTATTAGTTTTTTTTATCAAGAAACTCCTTTTCTAAGAATATTGTCTTATGGCTAACGAATAGCTTTTGTTCATTAGCAATGTAAAAGTAATACCCTTTGATTTTTTTTGGGTACCCTATGAAATTATATTTATCAGACCTAGGTCCAAGCTTATCCATCATTAAACATTTGATATAAGGTGGACATCCCCAAATTGTAAGATGTGAAAGTACTGGCTTACGCCCTATCCATATCTCATATGGTGTTTTAGCTATAGACTTACTTGGAATCCTATTTAAAACATAACAAGTCGATTCTAGTGCATATCCCCCAAAGAAGATTGACAAACTAGCAAAGCCAATCATGGAATGAACCACGTCCAATAGGATTCGATTCCTTCTTTCTGAGGCATAGTTATGTTGTAGTGTTATGGGATGAGTCTATTGAGAGAGAATTCTATTATCTCCTAGATATGTCAAAAAATCATCAAAAAGGTATTCACCCCCTTGGTCAGACTAAAGAATTTTAATACCCTTCCTAGTTTGTTTCTCTACATCATTATGGAACCGCTTGAATATGTCAAACGACTTAGACTTATGTTTCATCAAGTAGACATACCCATACCTAGATAGGTCATCTATAAATGTAATAAAATAGTGATATCCATCTCCGATACTAGTGCTCATAGATCTATATACAAAACCTAGAAGCTTACTATCTCACTCATCGTTTCCAATAAAAGATGACTTGGTCATCTTTCCAAAAAGATAAAACTCACATGTAGGTAATGATTCAAAATCATTAACTTTGAGAATTCCTTCTTAAGTCAACCTATTCATCCTGTTCTTGTTAATATGACCTAGCCTACAATGCCAAAGGTATGCATCAGATATACGATCTATTCTAGGATGTTTATCGAATGAATAGACCATATTAACCGGCTATGATAAAATGTAAATTTTATTATTTAATTATCCATTAATCATAATAAATGATATTATAAATTTTTTTCTTTATTGATATTTTATAACTATTTTTGGTTGAAAGACCTAAAAAAATAATATTCAATAGAAAAATTGGACAAAAGTAACATTCACTAAGAACAACTATATGAAAATCTAATATAAGCTTAATGATCCCTAAAGCTAGAACTGAAACTGATCTTCCATCTCCAATGTTCAGAAATCTTTCACCTTCTTCAAATCTTCTACTAACCTGTAAATCCTGTAATAAATTATAAATATGATAAGGGCTTTCGGTATCTAATATCCAAGCAGTAGTATCATATAAAGAGGACTTGCAAGGAGCTACATATAATTACCTTATGCAGCAATAGATTGCTTCTTCTTTAGTCTGTTCGAATCTAAGGAGGCAATGTACTGAGGATAGTTCCTCTTTTTGTGCTACTACTTCTTGTAGTAGAAGTATTCTGTCTTGCTTTGGTCAGAGTTGGATTTCTTGGTTTGACCCTACATAGATGTTCAAGCATGTTGCAGCACCTTTTTACTTTTTTCTCTTTGTTCTTCTTTCCTTTCTTAAAGAGTTGACAACTGGAAGAAGATCCTCCCATTATATTCACTAACTTCTTGTGGAGCTGGCGATCCTTCATAATGTTCTATAGAAACCTCAGCAAAGTGAGGTAGTTTACTGCAAGCTTTGTCATTCGACAACATCTTTCCCAAGCTGCTCATGCAAGAGAAAGCCAAGCTTACTCAAGCACTCAATCAACTCGATCATGTATAATATATGATTAGTGATTAACACCCCATCCCTCATTTGGGCATTGAAGATAGCATAACTAGTCATATACCTCTTAACATCATCGGAGTGCTAGAAGACTCATTTAATATTTGAAGCATGTATTCTGGCTGAGCATTCTTGAACCTACAACTGAACTCATCTCTCATAGCCGCCAGCATGATGTAATATACCATGATATGGTCATTGGGCCACTTTTGGTAGGTATCTCTAATCGTGCCACATGCATTCGGAGCTGGCTCATCAGGTGCCTGATCTATCAGAATGTATAGAATCTACTCATGCCTCAGGATAAATTTTAGTTTTCGATACCAATTATTAAAATTTGGTCTCGTTAACTTATTGCTATCCAATAATGATTGGAGCGATAGGGTAGCGGCCATAACTGTATAAAAGAAAAATAAAAAATCTAATTAGTATATAAATTAATAAGCCTAAAGACTTGGACTTTAGTCTAAAGGTTCTTCCACTATTTATACAAATTAGTAGCCTTTTCTTCTAATTTGAGAAATTACTTTAATTTCTTAGCAGGTACTAAAATCCACATAGATTGCACATAAGCCTGACTATGGTCAGCCAACCCATGTGCATCTATGTATAGGTTCTTAATCAATTATTTCTCTAAATAATTTTTAGTAATTAATTTTGCTCTAGATACCTATTCAGTAGGCTTTGGCCTTCACTAAAAAGATCTGATTAGGTCCAACCATTAATATGACCATACTTGGTGCATTTAACCAATGAATGAATAGGCTCAACTTTGATCGACTAACCTAACGACCATTAGAGAGACACTGCCAAGTTATCATATTATAAATGATAATTCCATTAGTCAATAAGTATCAGTCCTTTGTGCCTCAAATATTTATTAAACTAATGGATCCATTATCACCTAACTTAATGGAGGGCTATGATCCTATTATATCCATAACTATTTTATTTTTAAGGATCTAATAATTTAAAAGATTTAATTAAGATAATTTTATAAAAGAAAAGAAATTGATCAGCTAATTATGATCCTTTCGCTAACTTCATCAAGTTAGATTAAAGAGGACCAAATACAAGCTAGTCAATGGGCACCTAAATTAGTCACACTGATTTACCTAATTGATATGGGTTAGCATGAATCATCATTTGATCTAATGAAAATCTAATCTACCATGTTAGTCAGGTAAGTAAGATCGATAAAAGGGATATTCCATTAACTCATCATAGACAAAATTAATGTGAGTAGCTCCAAATTAAAAACCATCGATCAGGACTGCCAAACTTGCCTTAGACACTAAGTAGTTAATTAGTTTTGACTTAATCAATCTAATAATTTGGGCTCAATCATGAAGCCAAAATTAAGTCCATTTGGTTCTTATTAAAGACATGGACTTGACCAACTACAACTATTACAATTTATCTAGAGTGTCCTTAACCTAATCTAAGATAATATCTGGTTATATGTAATCAACTACTCTTGATTAAGTCCATTATTTAATTCTCACCTTAGGTCTAACCCAATGACTTGATATGCTAACCCATTAATCCATAAATTATGAAAATGCCTTAAGACCTTTAATTCGTAATTCTAGATCCTAACAAACAAGTCTTAATTCTTAATCAAGTTTAAGACTGATGGATTGTGCTTCGATATCTCAGCACTAATTTTTATTTATATATAAATTTTAAAAATAAATTATAAATTATTATATCTAATATAATATATTTATAATTTAATTTTTTAGATCTGCACGTACTAGGATAACCTCTCCATTATAAGAGGTAAATCTTATAGCAGGACAAGCTTATAATTAGTACGTGTAATCTAGAACTTTATTCTTAGATTTTTGTTGAAGAAATTGATTTAGATTTAATCTAAATAATCAGAAATCAGATATAAACATGCATATATCTCATGTTATAAAAACCTAGGCACTGATACCACTGAAAGAAAACTGATAGGCATTCTAAGCATAATTTTAAAACTTTTTTATGTAAAAATAAAAGATTACATATTTTAATCTAATTTATATGCTGAGGATTAGATCTAAAATACCTATCTAATGATCTATAGCATGAAATACAACATGCATAAAAATCCAAAAAATAATCATGAACATTGATCATATCGATGTAGAAACCTAGATCTAACCTTTAGATCTACCAACTAAGGTTTAGAACCTTATACCAGATCATGAGTTGCTGATATCCATTATTGAAACTTTCAGATATGAAGCTCTGGTCATTGCTCATAGCCATACAGGATGTCCGGCCTCTATGGATCGTCCACTCGAATTCCTGCACTAATCCGATCTTCTGAGATTGCTAGATCGCATGAAGACCATAGAACTAGCTGATCTGATTTCTTCTCATTATGTGCCCAATAAATTGATGCTTAAAGCTTTATCTCTCGATGAATAACCTCTAAAAATTTCATGACAAAACCTTTCTTAAATAGAGAGAAAAAGCAGAGTCCTAGTCTAGGTCAAATATCTAGAGTAGGAAAGGTTCCTTTGTAAGAAACATTTGGGTGCCTCCTTATTTTTCTTAGGCATGGATCCTAGATAATATGTACATAATAACCTTCCTTTTCCATGCAAAAAATCAGATCCAAATCTGATCATTTTAGGTGCCATAGAGTGGATTGTGTTTGGGAATTACAAAAATCAAATAAAGTCCTTGGTCAAAATAATTTGCATGTTTTGACCTAGTCAAAACTAATTTCCAAACCAAGGAGGGAGGGGATACATGGGGCTCTTAGGCATGGGAACCATCATGCAAATAATTAGAAGAAGGGGCATGGGCATGGGGAGTCTAGGTGCCTAGGAAGGGAGAGAGTCCTAGTCTAATTGGGCTCTCTAGTTTTTCTTTGGTCAAATAAAATTTTCAACTTAATTTAATTAAGACTGATGCAAACTAATTAAGAATGATCATAGCCCAACTATAAATCCATTTAAATATAATTAAATTATATTTAATTCTAATTTAAATCCTAATCTAATTAGAAATTAGGTGCATATAAATCCTAATTGAATAGGGAATTGATCTTTCTTACAACTGGCTTATCTCATAAACTAATAAGACTTGACCTAATCAAGTCTAAACCAAATCAAATCGAATCTAATTCAATTAGATTTGATCTCAGTCCTAACACTCAATCAAATTTAGCTAATTAGCAATTCAATTGCTAATTAATCCCCCTACAATACTTGCACTAGATCAAACATCAATCGTATTGACTATTCGATCCTAGAATGATTCATAATCATTGATGAACCAGCCGATCATATAGAAATCTCTAATGTATATGATTCCATAGATTTGAATCTAAGTTAGTTGTTGCCCAGCTAGACAACCCAAAGGGGATGAACTAGGTTATTAAAATTTTTAGCAAATTTAGTGAGTGATATGCAGAGTAAATAAAGGACTATGCGTAATAGAAAGTTACTAAGCAGTAGAAGAAAAGACCAACACACAAGAGGAGAAGCACACACACAAGCATAGTAGATTTATAGTAGCTCAGTGCACTTCCAGCACCTACATGCACTCCGCAAGTGACACCGTGAGAATTTCCACTATAATCACCTGATTATAGTGTGTTTGTTTTCACTAGGATCACAAATAAATTCAATTGATTTTACCCAAGTCAACCAATCAAAACCTTTACAAGCCTTCAATCTAAGGCTCCCTTAAATTAAACTAAGTTTGGTAGAATAATAACCCTTGAAGTTTCAGCCACAGCTGAAACCTTTACACCAAATTTGATAAAGAAGTAAATACAACATTATAAAATCCTATTTTGATTTGGATAGTTGTCACTGTAGCTTTTCTTCTTGAGGATGCTTTGAACATTTCTAATAAATGCTCTCTTTCCTCTTTGAATGTACTCAGAAGGATCGAGAAAGTATTGAATGAGAGTTGGTAAAATTTCGGTCAAACTAACTTTTCTCAAAGTGCTCTCTTTTTCCCTTTTTAGTTATGTCCAGATCTTAAGCTATATTTTCCTTTTACATTTTTCTTTTTTCTTTTGTCCTTAATCATTTTCAAAAGGTTTTAGATGACTTGACAAGAATTCTAGCCATTTATGACTGTTGGAGATCGAAGTTAGCCATTGAAAAAAGATTTTGGGCGAAGGTAGAGTTCTGCAGAACTAGCCATTGCATCTGTTAGATTCCATCGAGCTGGCTCGATTCATGCTTTGGGCCGGCTTGAGTATAGTTTCTACACAAAGCATTATTCTGTCATTCTGAAAGAGTTGGCTCGATTTTGTGTCAAGCTGGCTTGATCAGCAATCAGTAAAAATAGTATTTTCTGTTGATCTGAGACAGTCGAGTCAGTTAAAGCTTCGAGTAGGCTCAACTAGTAGAACTTGCAAATGAGTCTTCTACCATTTTAGATAGCTGACTTTATTGGGAATCAAGTTGGCTCGATCAATAGTTTTTCAAAATCGATCTTCTATATTTTTGAGACAACAGGCTCGGATCCAAATCGAGTCGGCTTGACAGCATGCCAAGCTAAAGAGATAAGTGCATGCCATCCCAAGGCTGGCTTGAATTAAGGATGGATCAGCTCGAGCTTTGAGAGAGGATTCTTCAAACTCCAAAACCATTTCAAAAATAGTTTCACATAACTCAAAGGATCTTCATTTGATTATGGATTTATTTAACGCCCTTTTTTCTTCTACAAAAAATAGACTTTGATATTCTTAAAAAGTATTAGTATTAAGGTTATGCTCTAATATTTTGTAATCATCAAAATCATTTTTGGGGGCAATAATCTCTCCCTTTTTGATGATGACAAAATATTGGGCATATCAAAGTAAAAATATATTATGGATTTAAAGAGATATATAAAAAGATATTATAAATTTCAAGATGCATAAGTAATTATGATAAATCAAAATGTACAAATATTAGAAGGGATGGATGCTTTATAAAGTTAAGATATATAATAGCTTACATTAGCTCCTCCTTAATGAATGCATTTTATGCAAAATAATCTTTAAATTAATTAAGATATATAACAGCATACATTATATGTTTCTTAATGAATTCATTTTATGCACAATAATCTTTAAATTAATTAAGGATAATTAATTAAATAGAGATCCAATTTATATGCTCAAGTTTATATGCTCAAGTATTTCTTCTCCCTCTTTTTGTCAACATTAAAAATGATAAGCAGTAGAACAATACAATCATCACAAATATTATAAACATTGAAACTAATAAACTTTCATTAAAATATGAAGTTGATTACATTCTTGTATTGTTTGCAAAAAGATACGACCAAACAATACAACATTAGAGTTTATTTCAAAAAACATAGCAAAAAGATAAGATTTTGGTCCTAAGGCAACTATTCCTCGTTCGAGGGAAATTCAATAATGGGACTAGAAGAGGAGGTTGAAGATGTAGTTGGTTTGCTCCAGGCTCTTGCAAAAGGTCTGAGGCAAGAGGTTGGGAAGCCAGTACCGGGTCTAATGGTAGCACTAATAGGGGGTTTGGCAGAAGAAGATTGAAGTTGACTAGGTGAAGGTCTAGGCTGTGATGAGGAAGGGGAGATCTGAGAGGTTAGATCACCCAACATTCTATCAAATTTTTGAAGTATTGCAATCATAATTTCAGTGCCACCCTATTGAGTGATGACAAGTTCTTCAATCCTTTTAGTAATCTTTGAAGGAATCAAATCTAGGATTTTAGGATTAGATCTTGAAACTTTTCAAGATCTGATAGTGGAAGACTAAAATTAATCAAAATTAATTTTAAATATCAAAAAATATCCTAGATCTAGGATCTATTACATGATCATGACATGTCATTAAATCAAAAATTAAAATATAAAGAAGAAATTAAAACATGCTGATCATATCAACATGTATATACACTACATCTAATGCAGGTATGAAAATAATAGATCAAATCAATTATCTGTATAAGCTAGATATTCTAACTTATTAATCCAGGCTTGAAGATGAAGTTGTAAGTTGCACACATGTCCGGCCTCTAGGAGTCATCCACATGAGCACATGATCATGATCAGAAGTCCTGATGTAGAAAATCAGCACAGTATGCTGGTACTGTACTAATCCTTCTTTGACGGTCGATCAAATCTCTCCTTTTTTTGGATTTGGACACTTTCAAAGAGAATAAGGAAGAGAGGAGTTTTTAGATATGAGACAATCTCAGAAATTGAAGGAAGGAGGAAGAAAAGAGGTGAACACAACAATCCTATAAGAAGATCCTCTTCTTGTTCTCTTTGCTCTCACCTAGACACCTAGTTTTGTGTCTATGAAACCCAGTGCCCAAGAATCCTTTTCCTCTGATTTTCATGCACTCAAAATCTCTCTCAAAGTTGTATTTTCCAAAATAATTTTCAAGCCAAAATTTATCCTAAATAAATAGATATGGAAGAGCCTTGTCTAGGTCAAATTTCTAGACAAGGCAGGATGATATATAGCATGTTGTTGGGGCGCCCAACACTTGGACGCTCCCTCCTCATCCCATGCCATGGCTTATCCCATGCCATGGACCACCTGGAATATGTACACAAATGCTCTCTTTTTTATCATGGAAATCAGATAGGAAATCAAGTGGGGGGTGGTACAAATGAAGGAATATAAGTTGGTTGGAATTCTATCATATAGAGTCCAATTACACAACAACTTGCCATCTATTTTGATCGGGTCCATAACTTATTCCAAATAACTAGGAGAGGGAGAGAGAGGGGACATGTGAACATCAGAAAAAGAAGGGATTCCATGAAAAAAATCATAAAAACTAGGTGTGGGGGCGTGGGGTGAGTGTGAGATATTAGGTGGCGCAAGGAATGGAATCCTAGTCATACTAGGATTCTTATTTTGACTTGATCCAATATGGTTTCTCAAATTATATTAAATCAAAAGCAAATCAACCCAATTATATTATTTCCTAAAGTAATTAAGAATCTAATTAAATTAGATTAAATTATATTTAAATCTAAACTTATTTTTTAATCATATTAGAAATTGGGTTGACCCAAATCCTAATTGAACTAGGACTAGTTCTTCCTTGCACTTGGCTTATCAAATAAACTAATTGAACTTAATCCAATCAAGCCCAAACCAAATATAGTTAAATTATATTTAATTAGACTTAATCTCATCCTTTTAGCTTAATCAAATTAAGCTAATTAATAATCAAATAGCTAATTGATCCTCCTGCAACACTTGCATTAGGTTAAATATCAATTATATTGATCATTTAACCCTAGAATGATTCTTAATCATTGATCAACCATCTGATCAGATCGTGAGCTCTAATGTGTTTGACCTAATAGATCAAAATCTATGTCGATAGCATAGAAATAAATTTTTGTATCAATCGAGGTAACTATCTAGTAATGATATCCGACGGTTAGATAGGTCGAATGCGTAGAACAACATCCTTAGAACCCATGCGGATATAGTTTTCGTATAATTCATCCCCTTGACCAAAATGCTCATAAAGCACCTTAAAGTTTAACTGTCAACTCTGATCAAGTTGTTCACATTGTATTTTAAAATATCAAATCCATCTGATGGACTATCCTGGCTAAGATTTTGCTATATTGAAATACAATGATACATTCTTCTCCAACTCTTAGGGTGGTCAATTCCATCTTGATCATACTTTGATTTTGCAAGTACTTGACTGTGCCCAGAAGCCTTCCATTACTGGATTAGAAATTTAGTTAGTCCAGTACCAAAGCACAGTGAGTTACTTTCAAGTTACTAAGACAATCTCAGGTCTAAAAGACCCTTATACCTATATTCCATTAGAGACATTCTCGACAATAGAATACTCTAAAGTTGGTCACGTTCAATGACGATGTACCCATACATCTCACATGTATGTCATATCAATATCTCCACACTCTTTGGTTAAGTAGACAACCAACCTATATGGCATATAGCTACCTATGCTCGATAGATGTTGTCGTCTTAATTAATAGTTTATCATTTGATCGTGAATAGATTTAAGGACTAATCGATAAATCCACTCTTTATCGAAGCTAAATAGTCCTAAAGACTTTATCACAATAATGGAGTTCATTAGAAGATGAAAACTTTATGATGAAAAATACCAAAAATATATTTTATTTACTAATAATTCACTTACAAATACAATGTAGCACAACTATCAATAGGCTGACGATTGACTTTAGGACATATTTTCCAATAACTTCTACTTATCCTAAAGCCACTCACTACAGTATCTAATATCCATCATCAACTTGTGGTTGTCGAACTCCTTTATCGCTAGTGCTTTAGTGAAGGGGTCAGTCAGGTTCTTCCTTCTGTTAATCTTCTGAAGATCAATATCACCTCGATCCACGATCTCTTGAATCAAGTGGAAGTGGTGCAGGATGTGCTTCGTCTGTTGGTGTGCCATTGGTTCCTTCGTTTGAGCTATGTTACCAATACTATTGCAATAGAGCAGGATCGGACTATCTAGGAAGGATGCTACTCCAAGCTCGATGATAAACTTTCTTAGCCACATAGCTTTCTTCGCGGCATCTGATGTTGCGACGTACTTTACTTTGCAAATAGAGTCTACCACAGTATGCTGCTTGGAACTATTCTAGTAGATGGCTCCATCATTTAAAAGATATATCCCAACATGCTTCTATTGTCATCATGGTTAGATTGAAAGCTGGAGTCTGTAAATCTCATAAGTTTTAGATCTAACTCATCATAAATGAACCATTGGATCTTAGTATTTCTCAAATACTTAAGGATGATTTTAATCACTTTCCAGTGGTTTTCTCTAGGGTTTGACTGATATCTACTCACTACTCCTAGTGAGTATGCCACATCCGATCTCGTACATATCATGGCGTATATGATAAATCCCACTACCAAAGCATAAGAGACTCTACTCATATGCTCTCTCTCTTTTGGAGTTGTCAGATAATTCTTCTTAGAGAGAGAAATTTCATGGCCTATTAAGAGATAGTCTATTTTGGAATTCTCCATGCTAAATCTCTTCAGCACGGTATCTATGTACCTAAACTGGGATAACCAAATCATTCTTTTAGATCTATCTCTATACATCTTCATCACTAGGATGTAGGATGCTTCACCCAAGTCCTTCATGAAAAATTATGATGACAATCAGACTTTTATTTTCTATAGTGTGGAGATGTCATTCTCGATTAAGAGAATGTCATCCATGTACAAGACAAAGAAAACTACTACTGGATCAATTGTCCATTTGTAAATGCAGGGCCCTTATCCATTCTTAACGAAGCCATACGTTTTAAACACCTTATCAAAATGCAAGTTCCAACTCCGAGATGCCTACTGCAATCCATAAATGGATCTCTAAAGTATGCACACTTGGACTCATCTGTGGATATGAACTCCTCAGGTTGTATCATATACACCTCTTCAGTCAGCTCTCTATTTAGAAAAGCTATCTTCATATCCATCTACCATATCTTATAGTCCAGATGGACAGCTATCGCAAGCATTATTCAAATGGATTTAAGCATTGCCACAGAAAAGAACGTCTCATCATAGTCAATACATAACATTGACGATACCCCTTGGCAACTAGATGGGCTTTATAGGTCTTCACCTTTTCGTCTGTGCCTCCTTTCCTTTTGAAGACCCATTTACATCCAATGGATTTAATCCCTTCTAGTGGATCAACCAATATCCACACATCACTAACTTTCATGGACTCCATTTTGGATTTCATGGCTTCAAACCATTTCTCAGAATCGGATCTCTGCATAGTATCCATATAAGTGATCGGATCCTCATCATCCTCATGGAGTTCAATGAAGGAACCAGATCAAGGGTTTCATAGGTAAATCTTGAATCTTTTTCAAAATCTTATAGCGGAAGACTTAAATAAATCTAAAATTTATTTAAATAATCATGTAAAGACATAGATCTCAGATCTATTACATGATTAAGGCATGATATCAAATCAAAAATTAAAATCAAATAAGAAAAAAAAAAGATTGATCAAATCAACCTAGATCTACACTACATCAAATGCAGGTATGAAGTTTATAGATCAGATCTATTACTTGAGCAAGTTTAGATATTCTAACTTATTGATCCGAGCTTGAGGATGAAGTCATAAGTCGCACATGCATCCGACCTTTAGGCTTCGTTCACATGAGCCTACGATCTCTGATCTAAAGTCCGATGCAGGAAATCAGCACAGCATGCTAGTACTATGCTGATCTTTATTCGATGGTCGATCTGATTCTCCCTTCTTCGTAATTTGGACTCTCCAAAATATGAGAAGAAAGATGAAAGTTTTCTGACCTGAGACTCTCTCAAAAAAAACTCAAAAGAAAGGAGGAAAGATTAAAAATAAAATAGCCCTAGAAGAAGACCCTCTTCTTCTTCTCTTTTCTCTCACCCAGACATCTAGTTTGGTGCATTTGGAACCCCCACGCCCAAGGACCCTATTCCTCTGATTTTTAGACACCCCAAACCTCTTCCAAAGATCTATATTTCATAAAAAAAATTAGAGCAAAATTCATCCAATAAATAGGGAAAAAGAAGAGTCCATGTTAGGTCAAATTCCTAGACTAGGAATTTCCAAGCATGGGAAGTTGTTGTGGCACCCAACTCTTGGGCGCCTCCTCCATAATTTTTGGCATGGACTAATAAGGTAGGGTGCATAAGAAAAGAGATTATTTTCATGGAATAAGAGAATAATTAATTAAAAGAGAGGGCAGCACTCAAGGGAAGATGTTTTGGTCAACTAGGATTCTATCTCATAGAATCCTAAGTAAAATCAATTCCTCCTTTGACTTGGTCTGCCACCTAACTTCTAAATATGACTTAGTAGGAGAGAGGGGGTATGGAAATCAGGAAGAAAGGTATTTTCCATGAAAAATATCTAAATAATAGGTATGGAGGGCATTGGGACCAAGGTGAAGCAAGGAGATAGGGAGTCCTAGTCACACTAGGACTCTTATTTTGACTTGGTCAAACAAGATCTTTTAATCAAATAAAATCAAGATTAAATCAATCTAATTAAATAAGGCCCTAATCCATTTAAGAACTTAATTAAATTAGATTAAATTTAATTTAATTTTAATTTATTTTTTAATCAAATTAGAAAATTGGGTTAATCCGAGTTCTATTTAGACTAGGACTAGTTCTTTCTTGCACTTGGTTTATCCAATAAATCAATTGAACTTGAGCCAATCAAGTCCAAATCAAATCTAATTTAATAATATTTAATTAAACTTAATTTTAGCCTATTGGCTTAATCAAATTAAGCCAATTAGCAATCCAATTGCTAATCGATCCTTCTGCAATACTTGCACTAGGTTAAACACCAATCGTATTGATTGTTTAACCCTAGAATGATTCTTAATCATTAATCAACCATCTGATTATATCATAAGCTCTAATGTGTGTGACCTCATAGGTTCAAATCTAAGCCAATAGCATAGAAATAAATTTTTGTACCAATCAAAGTGACCATCTAGCAATGATACTTGATGGTTAGATAGGTCGAAGGTGTAGAACACCATCATTAGAATCCATGCGGATATAGTTTCCATATAATTCATCTTCTTGACCACAATGCTCATAGGACACATCAAAGTTCAACTGTCAACTCTAATCAGGTTATCCACATTGTATTTCAAAATACCAAATCCATCTAATGGATTACCCTGGCCAAGGTTTTGCTATATTGAAATGTTGTGATACATTCTTCTCCAACTCTTGGAGTGGTCAATTCTATCATGATCACACTCCAACTTCGCAAGTACTTGATTGTGCCTAGAGGCCTTTCATTGCTGAATTAGAAATTTAATTAGTCTGGTACCAAAGTATAGTGAGTTGCTTGCAAGTCGCTAAGTTGATCTCAGATCTAAGTGATACTTATACCTATATCCCATCAGAGATATTCTCAATAGCAAAATGCTCTAGAGTTAGTCACGTTCAAAGATGATGTACCCATACATCTCACTTGTATGCCATAGTAGTGTCTCCACACATCTTGGTTAAGAGGACAACCAACCTATGTGCTATATAGCGATCTATGCTTGATAGACGTTATCATCTTAATTAACAGTCTATCATTTGGTCATGAACAAATTTAAGGATTAATCGATAAATCCTTTCTTTATCGAAACTAAATAGTTCTAAGGACTTTATCACAACAATGGAGTTCATTAAAAGATGTAAACTTATGATGAAAAAAGATGCTAAAATATTTTTTATTAATTAATAAATTAATTACAATATTTCAACCATCAATAGACTGACGATTTGCTTTGGAACATAATTTTCAACAACTTTCATTTGTCTTAAAGCCACTCAGCACAGTATCTAATCCCCATCTTTGACTTATGGTTGTCGAACACCTTGATTGCCAGGGCTTTAGTGAAGGGGTTGGCTAGGTTCTCCTTTCCATCAATCTTCTAAAGGTCGACGTCACCACAATCCACAATCTCACGAACCAAATACAAGCGGCACAGAATGTGCTTTGTTTGCTGGTGTGCCTTTGGTTTCTTTGCTTGATCTATGGTGCTAGTGCTGTCGTAGTAGAGCAGGACTGGACCATCAATGGAGGATGCCACTCTAAGCTCGATGATGAACTTTCTTAGCCACACTGCTTTCATTGCTGCATCTGATGCTGTCATGTACTCTGCTTCACAAATAGAGTCAGCCACTGTATGCTGCTTAGAATTTTTTTAGTAGATGGCTCCACCATTTAGAGTAAAGGTATACCTTAATACACTTTTACTGTCATCATGATCAGATTGAAAGCTGGAGTCTATAAATCCCACAAGCTTCAGATCTGACTCTCCATAAACAAACCATTGGTCCTTAGTATTTCTCAAATACTTAAGGATAGTTTTAACCACCTTCCAGTGGTTTTCTCTAGTGTCAGACTAGTATCTACTCACTACTCCTAGTGAGTATGCCACGTCTAGTCTCATACATGTCATTGCATACATAATAGACCCCACTGCTGAAGCATATAGAATTCTATTCATACGCTCTCTCTCTCTTCAGGAGTTGTCAGACAATCCTTCTCAAAGAGAGAAATTTCTTGGTTTATCGAAAGATAGCCCTTTTTGGAATTCTCCATACTGAACCTCTTCAGCACAGTTTCTATGTACGTGGATTAGGATATACCAAATATCCTTTTAGATCTATCTCTATAAATCTTCATCCCTAGGATGTAGGATGCTTCACACAAGTCTTTCATGGAGAACTGTAATGACAACTAAATTTTTATTCCTTAGAGTGCGGGGATGTCATTTTCGATTAAGAGAATATCGTCCACGTACAAGATAAGGAATACCACTGTTGGATCATTTATCTATTTATAAATATAGGATTCTTCTCCATTCTTAACGAAGCCATACATTTTGATCACTTTATCAAAATGCGTGGTCCAACTCCGAGATGTCTGCTTCAATCCATAAATGAATCTATGAAGCTTGCACACCTTGGACTCATCTATGGATGTGAACCCTTTAGATTGTATCATATACACCTTTTTGGTCAGCTCTCCATTTAGGAAAGCTATCTTCACATCCATCTACTAGATTTCATAGTCCAGATAGATAGCAATGGCAAGCATGATCTGAATAGACTTGAGCATTACCATAGGGGAGAACATCTCATCATAGTTAATACCATAATGTTGATGATACCCCTTGGCAACCAGACGGACTTTATAGGTCTCCACCTTTTCATTTGTGCCCCTCTTCCTTTTGAAGATTCATTTACACCCAATGGGTTTAACCCCTTTAGGTGGGTCAACTAATGTCCATACATCATTGACCTTCATGGAATCCATTTCGGATCTAATGGCTTCTAGGCATTTCTTAGAGTCAGATCTCTGCATCGCATCCATATAAGTGATCGGGTCCTTATCGTTCTCATCGAGTTTGATGGGATCACCATCCTGGACCAAGAATCCATAGTATCTGTCTGGATGGTGGGGTACTCTATCGGATCACCTTAATGGTGTCGGTTCACTAGGCTTCAGATCTGATCTGAATAAATCTAACTTAGGTTCAACATTCGGTGTCGAACTTTCTACTTGTTAAACTTCATCAAGTTCAACCATAGAGGCAACAGTTCCTTCATCAAGGAACTTCTTTTCCAAAAAGGTTGTCCTAAGGCTGACGAATACCTTTTGCTTATTAGTATGATAGAAATAGTATCCTTTGATCTCTTTTGGCTATCATATGAATGTACACTTATCAGACCTAGGTCCAAGTTTGTCTGTAACTAATCATTTGACATAAGCCGGGCATCCACAAACCCTAAGATATGAAAGTGCTAGCTTACGCCCTGTCCATATCTCATATGGGATTTTAACTACAGACATACTTGAAATCCTGTTTAATAGATAACAAGTCAATTCGAGTGCATATCCTCAGAAGAATATCTGCAAGCTGGCAAATTCTATCATGGATTAGACCATGTCTAACAAAGTCTAATTTCTTCTTTCAGACACACCATTATGCTATGGTGTTCCAGGAGGAGTCCATTGGAAGAGAATTTCATTCTCTCCTAGATATGTGAGAAACTCATCAGAAAGGTATTCTCCTCCTCGGTCAGATCGAAGAGTTTTAATACTTTTTTCAGTTTGTTTTCATACTTCACTTTTGAATCGTTTGAACATTTTAAAAGAATCTGACTTATGTTTCATCTGATAGACATATCCATATCTGGATAGATGATCTGTGAAAGTGATGATGTAGACATATCCATCCACTTGTGCTCATTGGTCCACATACATCAGTATATACTAGATCTAAGAGCTCATTGGCTCTCTCACCTTTTCTAGTAAAAGGTGACTTGGTCACCAAGAAGATAGGACTCACAGGTTGGAAGTGATTCACAATCATTAACTTCGAGGATTCCCTCCTAAGTCAATCTATTTATCTTGTTCTTATTTATACGACCTAGCCTATAGTGCCATAAGTAGTTATCTGATAGACTATCTAATCTAGGATGCTTGCCAATAGAATAGATTACATTAACAGATTGTGATAACATATATACACCATTATTTAATTATCCACAGAAAGTAGTAACACCATTCACAATGACATTACAAATTCGTTTCTTTATTGAAATTTCGTAATTGTTCATGGACAAAAGATCTATAGAAATGATATTTTAAAAAAAAACTAGGATAGAAATGATAATCACTAAGAACAATGGTAAGAGATTAAACTACAAGTTTCAAAATTCCTAAAGCAAGAACTGGAACTGGTCTTCCATCTACAAAGTTCAAGAATCTTTCATCTTGCTCGAATCTTTTACTGACCTGCAATCCCTGTAATGAATCGCAAATATGGTAAGGGATACCGATATCCAGTATCCTATCAGTAATATCATAAATAGAGAAATTGCAAGGAGTTATCATATAAATACCTTGCCCAGCAATAGATTGCTTCTTTCTCTGCCTGTTCGAGTCCAGAAAGGCAATGTACTGAGGATAGTTCCTCTTTCAGTGCCCCCACTTCTTGCGAAAGAAGAATTCGACTTGACTCTTGTCGGGCTTGGTCTTTGGGGTCTGAGGCTGCACAGGTGTCCTAGCATGAACATGCACCTTCTTGGCTTTCTTCTTCTTGTTCTTTTTCCCTTTTCCAAAGGATCGAGAATGAGAAGACGAATCTCCCACTAAGTTCACTGACTCCTTATGGTGTTCGTGATCCATCTCAAAGTTCTGAAGTAACCCCAGTAACCCATGGTAGTCCACTTCAAACTTTGACATTCTATAATGTGTAAGCAATGGGAGATAAGACTTGGGCAGCGAGTTCAGTATTGCATCTTTTCCAAGTTATTTGTGCAAGGAAAAGTGAGCTTACTCAAGCGCTCTATCAGCTCGATCATGTATAATACATGATCAGTGATAGAGGCACCATCTTGCATTCTGGCATTGAAGATGGCACAACTAATCTTGTGCCTCTCAATATCATCAGGTGTGCCAAAAGAATCCTCCAACACTTAAAGCATTTCGTTTGATTGAGCTGTCTCAAACTTACGACTGAACTTGTCGCTCATCGTAGCCAGCATAATGGAGCACACCATGGTTCGATCATTGAGCCACTTCTGATAAGTATCTTTGATTGTTCCATGTGCATTGGCAGCTGGCTCCTCAGGTGCAGGATCCATCAGCATATATACGATCCGTTCATGCTCTAGGACAATCTTCAACTTTTGGTAGCAGCTACTAAAGTTGGATCCCACCAACTTATCATTGTCCAACAATGATCAGAGCGATAGAAAAGTGGCCATATCTGTACAAAGAAAAATCAAAATCTAATTAGTAATTGATTTATTAAATCTAAAGATTTGGACTTTAATCAAATGATTTCTCCTACTATTTTATTCAAATTGGTAGCCTCTACCTTCAATTTGAGGAATTACCTTAATTTCTTAGTGGGTACTAGAATCCACATAGACTGTACATGAGCCCAACTTTGGTTAGCCCATCCATGTACATCTAAGGATAGGTTCATAACTAATTATTTCTCCTAATAATTTCTAATATTTAAAATTTGCCCTAGGCCCTGATCAGTTGGCTTTGGCCTTCTTAGAAAAGGGTCCAGTTAGGTCCAACCATTAACATGACCATACATGGCCTATCCAACCAATGAATGATCAGGCCCAACTTTGGTTGGCCCACCTAACCACTATTTAGAAAGATGTATCCAAGAGATCATATAACGAATGATAATTCCATCAACCGATAAGCACCAGGCCTTTGGGCCTCTAATGATTATTCAACTGATGGATCCATTATCATCCACTTTAATGGGAGGCTATGATCTAGTTATCATATAACTATTTCATTTTAGGGACCAAATAATTTTAGAGAATTTATTTATAGAAGTGAGTAGGTCAGATTAACTAGCTTGTCATGATCCTCCCACTAACTTCATCAAGTCAGCTTAAGGAAGACCATTAATAGGCTGGTCTAGGAGCACCTAAATTAGTCAAACTGATTTACCTAGCTGACATGGGTTTGCTCGAATAGTCAAATGATCCAATCAAAATATAACCTTAACAAGAGGCTAGGTAAGTTCGATAGTGGAAGGGTCTGCCAGGCTTGCCTTAGACACCATCAAAAATAGATAGATAAATGGGCTGCTGATTAAAAACCACTGGACTGGTTTACCTTAGACACCAACTAGTTTAATTAGTTTCAATTAGATCAACTTAACAGTTCGTGCTAGACCATGTAGCCAAGAATCAAGTCCATCTTTGATCTTGATAAAGACATGGACATGACCAACTATAACTATTGTAATTGATCTAAAGAATCCTTGACATAATCTAAGATAATAATTGATTAGATTTAGTCAATTCTCTAATTAGGTTCATTCTTTAATCTAACCCTAGGTCTAACCCAATTAATGGACCTAATCCTCATTAATCCATTTAACCCAATGTGTTATGATTTGTGTCTTAGGATCTTCAATTCACAATCCTAGATCCTAATCAATCAAATTTTTAATTCTCAATTAAGTTTTGGGCTGAGGGTTGGGGTTTGGCTTTTCGAAAATGATTTTCATATTTATAAAATATTTTTACAATATGGTTCTATCAACCAAGTTGCATGTTTGATTCATAATCAATATGCAAGTAACATAAACATGAATCTACTTTAGATCTAATATAATAGGTTCATGTAATTAAAATAGTTTCAATAATAATCAATCATAAATCTTCGTAGATCAAATCTAATATATTTATTAATATTAAAACTAGATTAAAATATTTTTAATTAGATCATAAAATTTTTTAGATCTAATTTAAAATTTTATAATCAATATTTTAGATCAGCACGTACTACGACAAGCTATTCATTATAAGGGATAAATCTTACAGCAGGACAACCTTATGACAATCCATGCAATCTTAAATATTTTATTTTTAGATCTAAAACTATTTTAAATTTATTAAATTATAAATAAAATTAGATCAAATCTAATAAATTTATGACTAGAGTCAGATCATCACGAACTAGGACAACCTATTCACTGTAAGGGGTAAACCTTATAGCAGGACAACCTTATGACAGTTCGTGAGATCTCAATTTTTTTTAAAAAAAATAGATTTAATAATTAGATTATAAATTAGATCTAATCTAATAAATAATTTAGACATATACAAAAATTATGTAATAAGAATCTAGGCTCTGATACCAATTGAAGGAACCAGATCTAGGGTTTCACAGGTAGATCTTGAAACTTTTTCAAGATCTTACAGCGAAAGACTTAATTAAATCTAAAATTTATTTAAATAATTATATAAACACCTAGATATTAGATCTATTACATGATTAAGGTATGATATTAAATCAAAAATTAAAATCAAATAAGAAAGAAAAAAGGTTGATCAAATCAACCTAGATCTACACTATACCAAATGTAGGTACGAAGTTTATAGATCAGATCTATTATCTGAGCAAGTGTACATGTTCTAACTTACTAATTTAGGCTTGAGGATGAAGTCAAGAGCCACACATACGTCCGGCCTCTAGGAGTCATCCACACAAGCCTACGATCTCTGATCTGAAGTTCGATGCAGGAAATCAGCGCAACATGCTAGTACTGTGCTGATCCTTATTCGGTGATCGATCCGATGCTTTCTTCTTCAAAATTTGGACTGTCCAAAATATGAGAAGGAAGATGAGAGTTTTCTGATCTGAGACTCTCTGAAAAAAACTCAAAAGAAAGGAGGAGAGATTGAAAATAAAACAGTCCTAGAAGAAGATCCTCTTCTTTTTCTCTTTTCTCTCACCTAGACAACTAGTTTGGTGCCTATGGAATCCCTATGCACAAGGACCCACATCCTCTGATTATTGCACAACCCAAACCTCTCCTAATGCTCTATATTTCATAAAATGATTAGAATAAAATTTATTCAATAAATAGAGAAAAAGAAGAGTCCAAGTTAGGTCAAATTCCTAGACTAGGAATATCCAAACATGGGAAGTTGTTGGGGTGCCCAACTCTTGGGTGCTTCCTCCATAATTTTTGGTGTGGACCAACAAGGGAGGGCACACAAAAAAAGAGATTATTTTCATAAAATAAGAGAATAATTAATTAAAAAAGTGGGTGGCACTAAAGGGAAGATGTTTTGGTCAATAAGGATTCTATCTCATAGAATCCAAAGCAAAACCAATTCCTCCTTTGACTTGGTCTTCCACCTAACTTTCAAATATGACTTGGAGGAAGAGAGGGGGCATGAAAATCAAGAAGAAAGGGATTTTTCATGAAAAATACCTAAAAAATAGCTATGGAAGGCGTTGGGACTAAGGTGGCACAAGGGGATAGGGAGTCCTAGTCACACTAGGACTCCTATTTTGACTTGGTCAAACAAGATCTTTTAACTAAATAAAATATAGATTAAACCAATCCAATTAAATAAGACCCTAATCCATTTAAAGACCTAATTAAATCATATTAAATTAAATTTGATTTTAATTTATTTTCTAATTAAATTAAAAAATTGGGTTAATCTGGGTCTAAGTTAGATTAGGACTAGTTCTTCCTTGCACTTGGCTTATCCAATAAACTAATTGAACTTGATCCAATCAAGCCCAAACTAAATCTAATTAAATTATATTTAATTAAACTTAATCTCAACCTATTGGCTTAATCAAATTAAGCCAATTAGCAATCCAATTGCTAATCGAACCTCCTGTAACACTTGCACTAGGTTAAACACCAATCATATTGATTGTTTAACCCTAGAATGATTCTTAATTGTTGATCAACCATCCAATTAGATCGTAAGCTCTAACATGTGTGACCTTATAGGTTCGAACCAAAGTTGATAGTATAAGAATAAATTACTATACCAATCGAAGTGACCATCTAGCAATGATATCCGACGGTCGGATAGGTCGAAGGTGTAGAGCACTATCCTTAGAACCCATGTGGATATAGTTTTCATATAATTCATCCCCTTGACCACAATGCTCGTAGGACACATCAGAGTTCAATTATCAACTATGATCAAGTTATCCACATTGTATTTCAAAATACCAAATCCATTTGATGGATTATCCTGGCTAAGGTTTTGCTATATTGAAATACAATGATACATTCTTCTCCAATTCTTGGAGTAGTTAATTCCATCTTGATCACACTCCAACTTTGCAAGTACTTGACTGTACCCAGAAGCCTTCCATTACTGAATTAAAAATTTAGTTAGTCTGGTACCAAAGCATAGTGAGTTGCTTGCAAGTCACCGAGGTGATCTCAGGTCTAAGGGATACTTATACCTATATCCCATCAGAGAGATTATCGATAGTAGAATGCTCTAGAGTTGGTCACGTTCAATGATGATGTATCCAAACATCTCACCTGTATGTCATACCAATGTCTCCACACATCATGGTTAAGAGGACAACCAACCTATATGGCATATAGCAACCTATGCTCGATAGATGCTATCATCCTAATTAATAGCCTATCATTTGGTCGTGAACAAATTTAAGAACTAATCGATAAATCCTTTCTTTATTGAAACTAAATAGTTCTAAGAACTTCATCACAATAATGGAGTTTATTAGAAGATGTAAACTTATGATGAAAAAAGATGCCAAAATATTTTTCATTAATTAATAAATTAATTACAATATCTCAACCGTCAATAGGCTGACGATTGGCTTTGGGACACAAAAATAGATCTCTAAAGCATGCACACCTTGGACTCATCTGTGGATATGAATCTCTCAGGTTGTATCATATACACCTCTTCAGTCAGCTCTCCATTTAGAAAAGCTATCTTCACATCCATCTGCCAGATCTCATAGTCCAAATGGACAGCTATCGCAAGCATTATCCAAATGAATTTAAGGATTGCCACAGAGAAAAATGTCTCATCATAGTCGATACATAACATTGACAATATCCTTTGGCAACTAGATGGGCTTTATAAATCTCCACCTTTTCATCTACACCTCTTTTCCATTTGAAGACCCATTTACACCCAATGGATTTAATCCCTTTAGGTGGGTTAACCAATGTCCACACATCATTGACCTTCAAGGACTCCATTTTGGATTTCATGGCCTCAAGTCATTTCTTAGAATCGGAACTCTGCATAGTATCCATATAAGTGATTGGATCCTCATCGTCCTTATGGAGTTTAATGGGATCACCATCCTAGACCAAGAAATTATAGTATCTATTGGAATGATCGGGTACTTTTCTGGATCGCCTAAATGATGCAGGTACACTAGGCTCCAGATTTGATCTAATCAAATCCGACTCAGGTTCAGCTACAGGTGTCGATTTTTCTACCTATTGAACTTCATCAAGTTCAACCTTAGAAGCAATAGATCCTTCACTAAGGAACTTCTTTTCTAAAAAGATTATCTTAAGGCTGACGAACATTTTTCGTTCTTCAATTCTTAGAGAGAAAAATTTCATGGCCTATCGAGAGATAGTCCATTTTGGAATTCTCCAAGCTAAATCTCTTCGGCACGGTATCTATGTACCTGAACTAGGATAACCCAAGCATTCTTTTAGATCTATCCCTATACATCTTCATCACTAGGATGTAGGATGCTTCACCTAAGTTCTTCATAAAAAATTATGATAACAACCAGACTTTTATTTCCTATAGTGTGGAGATGTCATTCTCAATTAAGAGAATGTCATCCACGTACAAGATAAGGAATACTACTATTGGACCATTTATCCATTTATAAATGCCGGGCTGTTATCCATTCTTAATGAAGCCATACATTTTGAATACCTTATCAAAATGCATGTTCCAACTCCGAGATGGATGCTGTAATCCATAAATTGATCTCTAAAGCATGCAAACCTTAGACTCATCTGGGGATATGAACCCCTCAGATTGTATCATATACACCTCTTCAGTCAACTGTCCATTTAGAAAAACTATTTTTACTTCCATCTACCAGATCTCATAGTCTAGATGGATAGCTATCGCAAGCATTATCCGAATGGATTTAAGTATTACCACCAGAAAGAAAGTCTCGTCATAGTCAATACATAATATTGACGATACCCCTTGGCAACCAAATGGGCTTTATAGGTCTCCACCTTTTCGTCTACGTCTCTATTCTTTTGAAGACCCATTTACACCCAATGGATTTAATCCTTTCTAGTGGGTCAATCAATGTCGATACATCATTGACCTTCATGGACTCCATTTTGGATTTCATGGCCTCAAGTCATTTCTAAGAATTGGGTCTTTGCATAGTATCCATATAAGTGATCGGATCCTCATCATCCTTATGAAGTTCAATGCGATCACCATCTCGGACTAAGAAATCATAGTATCTATTCGAATGATCGGGTACTCTTCCAGATCATCTTAATGATGTAGGTATACTAGGCTCCAGATTTGATCTAATCAAATCCGACTTAGGTTAAGCTACAAGTGTCAATTTTTCTACCTATTAAACTTCAACAAGTTCAATCTTAGAGGCAACAAGTCCTTTACTAAGAAACTTCTTTTCTAAAAAGATTATCTTAAGACTGATGAACATCTTTTGTTCTTCAGTATAGTAGAAATAATAACTCTTACTTTCTTTGGGATACCCTATAGATATGCACTTACCATATCGGGGTCTAAGCTTATCTGTATGCAAACATTTGACATAGGCTAGACAACCCCAAATCCATAGGTGAGAGAGTATAGGCCTACACCCAGTCCATATCTCATATAGAGTCTTTGCAATAGATTTACTTAGTATATTGTTCAATAAATAATATTGCAATCTCAAGAGCATAACCTCAAAATGAAATAGGCAGACTAGAAAATCCCATCATGTA
This sequence comes from Cocos nucifera, assembly GCA_006176705.1. Classification (NCBI taxonomy): domain Eukaryota; kingdom Viridiplantae; phylum Streptophyta; class Magnoliopsida; order Arecales; family Arecaceae; genus Cocos; species Cocos nucifera. The sequence continues at coordinate 104,854 of QRFJ01001043.1, forward strand.
TTGAACCATATCTAACAAGATTTGATTTCTTCTTTCTGATATACCATTATGCTGTAGTGTTCTTGGAGGAGTCCAATATCAGAGAATCATATTCTCTCCTAGATATGTCAAGAACTCACTGGATAGATATTCACCTCCTCGATCCGATCGAAGGATTTTAATACACTTTTCAGTTTATTTTTCTACTTCACTTTAGAATCTTTTGAATATTCCAAATGAATTTAACTTATGTTTTATTAGATAAACACATCCATACCTAGATAGATCATCTATGAAAGTAATGAAGTATAAGTATCCACCTCTGGCACTTGGACTCATTGGTCCATATACATCAGTATGTACTAGACCTAAGAACTCAGTAGCTCTCTCACCTTTTTCAGTAAAAGTTGACTTGGTCATTTTACCAAGAAGGCAAGATTCATAGGTTGAAAGTTGTTGTTGTAGAATCTGATTGACATCGGATCGAGCTAGAGTTGAAAAAGAAGAGGCCTCTGCTGGTGATCTACAAAATAAAGTCCTATCTGAAATCGATAATGGTGGCTCCGATAGGACCCTCCAATGATCAAGTCAGCTCTTCTAGCCAACAGAAATGGAGTGCTTAGAAAAGAATTCAGCGTAGTTTTGGGAAGGAGAAGAGAGCTTAGAGAAAACATATCTGGAGGGTCCCTTTTATAGACAGAGCCTATAACAAACTTGAAAGTGATAGCCATAACCATCGGATAGTGGGCCGCTTGGGGCCACGTGGAGTTTGTTATTGAGAGTAGTGTCCATTATCGTGATGTGTTCATTCATTGGGATTTAATAGTCGAAGTTCGGAGAAAGCAGGCATTGGTTGGTGAAGAGTTTTGACATATATCAATTTCAGAGTTGTTTGGACTCCTCCAAGTTATTTATGAGTAAGTTGATTCATGCTGTGTAGAGAGCTATAGATTAAAAGCGGTTTGATTGAAAGAAATCACCTGAAGGGAATATGACTAGAGGGGATCATCTGGGAGGAAAGCTAGTTGAAATTCGAAAGTAATCTGCTGGAGGAATTTGGATGGAGTTTGACTAATGGAGAAGTCCAGAAGAAGTCTAACTGATGGAGAAGTCTGACTGAAGGAGAAGTTTGAAAGAAGTTCGACTGAAGAAGAAGTCTGACTGATGGAGGAGTCCAATTGAAGGAAAAGTCTGGAAGGAGTTTGGCTAAAGGAGAAGTCTGAAAAGAGTTCAACTGATGGAGAAGTCGGGCTGAAGGAGAGGTCTAGGAGGAGTTCGACTGAAGAAAAAGTCTAGAAAGAGTTCAACTGATGGAGAAGTCTAACTGAAGTAGAAGTCTAGGAGAATTTTGACTGAAGAAGAAGTTTAGAAGGAGTCCAATTGATGGAGAAGTCTGGAAGGAGTGCGAATGATGGAGAAGTCCAACTAAAGAAAAAGTCTGGAAGGAGTTTGACTGAAGGAGAAGTGGTGATTGAAGCTCTTCTACGATTATAAATTACACTTGACTAAGCATTAGACCGAAATTCGATGGGAGTGAGGTTTACTCCCAATAATAGTTCTCCTAGTCCTGAGTTCGGAATTCAAAGGAAGGGAGTAAAAAAATGATTGTCGAAGTTCTTTCCCTGATTCTACGGTTATTAAAAAAAAAAAAGACATTTTATCATCTTCCATATTGACGCTAAAGTCCCTATTACTCGATCCAACTCGAAGAGATGGATTTTCAAAATTCCCATCGAAGTGCTGCTCGAGACACAGCACCATAAAGGCACTGCCTATCGCCATTCTTTTATCATGATGCTTGGGACACGCATCGTAAGAAGAACGGTTGAGGGAGAACTACAATCACGATGGTTTCGGACCACTTTCTACTATTTAAGCCCTTCTTTCATTCCTAGTTCTCATCTTCCTTCCCTTTGAGAGTCCTGGTTCCTTCCTCCTTCGGCTTTCATCTTCCTTTCACTCGAGAGTTCTGGTTTCTTCTTCCATCCTTCCTAATTTCGGGCATTCATTTGCTTGGACTTCATCATGCTCAATACCTCTTTATCTTTCTCGATCAACCTAGGTCTGTTCCACCATCCTTCCTTTTAATTATTCTAGCATCCTTCACTTCTTATTCTCTCAGTTTTTCTTAAGAAGTTTTCTGCATCCTTTGTCTCTTAATTTTTGGATATTTTTCTTGAATTTAGTTTGATTCGAATGTTCTCCAGAACTTCCCAATCTGCTGGTTTCTAGAGTTCATTCGGTCCAGTCTTCCTTGACCCCATCCCTATTACAGTAGTTCTCACTGAAGACATGTCTCATCAACCTTTCATGCCGAATATCATTTCTTGCATCTTAACCCCGAACGATCTTTTTCTAATTAGGATTCAGTATGGGATCCCTCAGGAATATGACCTTGAACTTCCAACATCAAGTGATTGAGCGAGTTCTCATTCGATTGGCCGATTCTGCCGATATTTAGAAACTCTGCGTGCCGGACTCTGACTTTCACTCCTTTCTTTCATAGTTGCTCCTTTTTGGTTTCTAAACATCTCCCTTGCCTCCGTAGCACCAAATTCTTTTAGGTTTGTGATAGGATTCCTTTTTCTCTATCATCTAGTCGAGGTCCATCTGATCATTTCACTCTTTAGGAACTTCTATAATTTCAAGCACCATCCTTCTGCGAAGGACTGGTGGTACTTCTCCTCCCAGTTCGGCACGAAGGGCTTACTGAAAGATGCTCCTTCTTTCTTTCACAACTAAAAGAAAAAATATTTTTTTGTGCACTATCCGATCTTGCTATTGGATCTTCCTCCTTGGGGTCATATTAGGGAGTCAGTCCATCGAGCTCCTAGCTTAGATAGAGCCAACCTTGATTCCTCCCACAAACTCAAAGCATACCGAGCTCCTCTTCATCCCAATCTTCTGAAAGAACAAACCTTGTTTAATCTAGGTTTGGGTCACCTTGACCCTGTCGATACATTTTTTACTTTTCATATTCACTCGATTTCATATTTGTGTACTATCACTGATTGTGATTCCTTCTTTATCGTAGAAATGGATACTGAAGCTGCCATGATGCTTGCAAAGGAGCTTTTTGCCCAAAAGAGGATAGAAAAAGTGTCAGGTGATAGTTTTGAAAAGGGCAAAGATCGGTGCTTCAAGCTTCGTGGCCCCCACTATCATTGCTGCCGCTTTCGAGGTTGTCGTTAGTGCTAAGGTTCTTCCAACTATCAAGGTTGGCACTGTTGATGTGGATTCCATGCCCTCTGTACCCCCGAGCCCTTCCAATGGGGATCAAGCTCTGAAGCTTCCTGCTGAGGGAGAGATGAAGGAAGGGAAGAAGAAAAAGAAAGCTATCATGAAAACACCCCGTAAGGCTCACTTTAGTGAGCTGAATGACGATAGCGATGAATGAGGAGAGGAACCTTTCGATGACCCAGAGATCGTCCGAGCTTTAACTGACAAATTTGCCATGCCGAAGGTGGTGGACAACATGGCCGACTTTGAACCATGGTAGCTTATTTGGGGTTCGCTCAAAACCCTCCTCAAGGTGATTGCTTTTTTGCCCAATATCTTCTCTTGTCTTCTGCTTTTTCCTTCTTCTTTCTTCTCTCGTTCTTCTTTCTTTTCTTCTTCTTCTTCTTTTTAACATCGATCATTTATTATAGTCAAATCACCAAATGTTCTTTCACATCAAAAGGGCACACCATCTGGAGGTGGAGGTAGAGAAGGTCTAGGAGGATCTTTGAGTTGAGGTAAGTCGCCTTCAAGAAAAGGTTGGCAAGGTTGAGCATCTTGCGGAGGAGAAGACAAAGGAAATCAGAAGTCTTCAGGGTGTGCTCAGGAAGGAGGAGCTCATCTTGGCTGGACTTAAGGCTACACTAGCTTTGGAGGAGGAAAGGAAGAAAGAAGCTGAGATCAATGTCGCCAAATTGGAAGCACGGATGGCGAAGTCGATCTCGGAGGCGATGATCCAAGCCATGGAAGAGTTCAAGGCCTCTTTCGAAATGAGGAACCTGAATGTCGAGTTCAGCCAGTAGGCATTGATTAAAGATTTTGAGCTCTGCGAGGGCCGAGTTGCCAAAAAATTTCCTAAGCTTGACCTAAATTTTTTGGAAGAAGAGGAGGCTGCTAATGGGAAAGCCGAACCATCCACTCCCACAGTCGACCCTTCTCCCATCGGAGCGATCGTAGAACCTTCCAAACTTGCTGTTGAGGAGCCCGGACCCTCTGAACCACCAGCCGAACATGCTCCTAAGTCTGCAACTACTACAGAAGCGCCGAGTTCCCCTGCTGCTTCCCCTCTCAAGGTTGGGAGCTTTTAGTTATTATATTTTCTTTTATTTCATCCTATACTTGAGAAAACTTTTATTAATGAAAGTAAGACTTCTTTTTATCAATAGCTTAGAATTTCTTTCATATGTTGGATGCAATCTCCCATTGATGTTGAGTTGCTACCTCAAGGAATTCTTTTAAAATCAGTAATTAAGAGTTTGAAGTGAAAAATTCATCACCTAAGAAAAAAATTGGAAAAGACAGAAGACAAACTCAAAAGATCTAGGAAAAATGCTTCGAAGGCGATAATTGAAGTCACTCGCCTCAGCAAATTACACATGAAGGATTCCGTGAGCTTCAGCATTAAGAAGGGTAATTTCGAGGAGTTAGCAGAATTTAAGAAAAGTGCCAGTGATAAGTCCTGGATGTTGACCACGAAGATCAGCTCTCTCAAAGTTTAACTTGATTCGATGAAAGAGACAATCCGATTGTTGGAGGGGAGTTCATCGTGGTCTTTTGATAAGTCGAGACATGATTGAACTAGTCAAAAAAATTTTCCAAGCTCCAGAGGTAGCTTCATGATGCCAAAGCTCGATATGATAAGTGTAGGACTGATTATAAGGAGAGAACGAGTAGGCTTAAAAGTGAGCTTAAATTGGCGATCGAAGAGGTGGCTCATCTTCGGAGGCAATTACACAAGAATCAGTAGGCCGATGCTGATAAAGAGTCAGAGTGGGTTATTTTTTTGAGGAAATCCTTCCATGGTCTTTCATTTGCATATGAGAAGGATAAGGCCGAACTCCAACAGTTGAAGATCCAGATGGTATACGAGTGTCAAGCTCTGAAGGACGTGGAGGTTGAGTTGGCGGTTCTAAGGAGGCAGTTGAGAGAATCCAAAGATAATTATTGATGAGCCGATAGGATGTATGTGGAGAGTTTGCTACAGAAGAAAGAACTTGAGGAAGAAATTATCAATTTAAAGAAATCTTTGGTGATGGCCAGTAGCCCAAAGTCTGAGGAATCAGATCCTTCTTAGAGCTTTGGCCTTTTCCTCCTCACTTTTGTAACCGATCTTATAGACCTTCATTTTGTAACAATTCTAACTTTAGTGAAGAAATATCTTCTTTAATTATTTTCTTTTTCATTTCTTCATTTTTCTTCTTCATTTTGTCTTTTGTTGGAATAATCATTGAAAAGTAGCTTTTCTCCTATCTTTCCATAACCGAAGATCTTTATTTGTATCAGGATGATTTTAGAACAATGTTGTCTTCCCGTTTTTAGCTTAGTTGATTTTTCTTGGTCCTTTTGTCAAGATGAAGTTCTTATTTATTCTTGATGAGGTTGGCTTTTGCTTTTGCCGTGATGAGATTTTTCTCATCTCAAGCAACTGGAGGTCTTTGATTTGCTCATATTAGGATGAGGTTCTCCTTTTATTAATAGGGCTGTAGTGGCATGGTAGGGCCATTGATAGGTCTTCTCCTCTCCTCCAATTTTTACTAACTAGAGGTCTTTGGTTTGCTCATATTAGGGTGAAGTCCTCCTCCTATCCCTAACATGGTAGTAGGGGTGCAAATAGGCCATCGAATGGGCCTCTCCCCTCATTCCATCTTAAATTAACGAGGCCTTCGACTTTGCTCAAGTTAGGATGAGATTTTTCTTCTATTCCTAATAAGGCTATAGAGGCACAAATGAGTCGTTGAATGGACCTCTCCCCTCATCCCATCTTAAATTATTGAGGCCTTCGACTTTGCTCAAGTTAGGATAAGGTCCTCCTCGTATTCCTAACAAGGCTGTAGGGACACAAATGGGCTATTGAATGGGCTCTCCCCGTCATTTTAAATTAACGAGTTCCAACTTTGCTCAAGTTAGGACGAGTTCTCCTTCTATTTCAATAAGGGCTGCATGGGCATAAATGCGGCATTGAATAAGCCTCCCCTCATCCCATCTTAAATAACGAGGCCTTCAACTTTGCTAAGTTAGGATGAGGTTCTCCTCCTATTCCTAACAAGACTGTAGGGGCACAAATGACTATTGGAATGAGCCTCTCCTCTCTCCATCTTAAATTAATGAGTCCTTCGACTTTGCTCAAGTTAGGATGAGGTTTCTCCTGTTCCTAACAAGACTGTAGGGAACAAATGGGCCATTGAATGGACCTCTCCTCACCCATCTAAATTAACGAGGCCTTCGACTTTGCTCAAGTTAGGATGAGGTTCTTCTCCTATTCCTAATATGAAAATAGGAGCAAAAATGGACCGTTAAATGGGCCTCTCCCCTCCCCCTATCTTTAAATAATCAGAGGTCTTTGGCTTGCTTATGCTAGGACGAGGTTCTTTCTCCTATTCTTAACATGGCAATAGGGGAACAAATGAGCCATTGAATGGGTCTCTCCCCTCCTTGTATCTTAAATAATCGAAGGTCTTCGACTTGCTCATGTTAGGGTGAGGTTCTCCACCTATCCCTATCATGGCAATAGGGGCATAAATGGACCGTTGAATGGGCCTCTCCCCTCCTTCTATCTTAAATAACCAGACATCTTCGACTTGCTCATATTTAGGTGAGGTTCTCCTCTTATCTCTAACATGGCAATAGGGGCACAAATAGGCCATTGAATGAGCTGAAGGAGAAAATCAAATTTTTTTGGATTAGGTTCATTCAAATCTAATTGGATCAAGAGGCATATTTCAAAAAATTTTCTCTTAGATCCAAATCAGATATGACATTTTTTAGATCTAATTTTATGATCTGATAAATAAAAAAATTAAATTAAATTAAATCTAAATAAATATTACCTTGATATTGGGTAATCTGATTACTTATTGATGATCCTGCTGATTGCCTAAGGTTCTAGATCTAGCCATGCAAGCGCCTGGCCTCTACCAATATCCACTCGGACTGCATCTAGAGATCTTCTCCTCCTCTTTCTTTTTTTCAAAAATTAGATCTAGATTTCATTTGGAGGATCTTCAAAACTCATTTCGAAGATGTGCTGCTATCTCTTGTAGCAGGGCTACCTTCTTGCTTTCTCGTCATCCTTTGATTGCCTGAATCACACCAAACTCATGCCCAAATTCCCTTGGGCATGGAGAGGAGAGAGAGGATCAGAAGATGGCATGGAGGAGGGAGAGGGGCAGCCTTGGGACATGGCTAGGAAAATGCTCTCTTCAGGTTGGGCACAGATAGGGTTTATTTATAGACCCTGCTACGCCATGCAGTGCTGCATCATCCCGGCCAATCACATTGCTTCATGCAATCAGATCTAAATCTAATTGGTGGGATGATATCATCTGATCCAATCAGATGAGAGCCCCATAGATTCATCCTTAGATGGTGCCTTAGACTGGTCAAAGTCTATAGGTAAGGGTTACCTAGTTTGAATCCAAGAAGCAACCTGGAGTCCCATCCGTATGGGACTCCAAGCATCCCTATCCATGGGCGCATGCTATCCTAGGCGTGCACCCCCTCCTTTCTAAATTCTAGTGAGGGAACAAGCCCCTATCTACTCTTTAATAAGTGCATGACACATGGGCAATTGTCCAAGGGTCAAAGGTCAACATTTGACTAAAGTCAAAGGACAAGAATTAGCAAGTGATGGAAAATGGCAGGTGATATCTTAAATTTATCTCATAAATTAAGGAAACACTTTTCTGATCTGGACAAGCTCCAGTCAGATCAGGTAAAGGTACTTGAGTGAGCACAAACACATTTGGCTCAGTCGAGACAACTTCAAATGATAATAGAAGGAGAATGTTAGGCTCAATCGTGTGCTAGCACGATTTTCTTGAATCTAATTGAATCTAATTCAAATCAATTGAACTGGGTTAGTCCAATTGATGATATCTAAATCCAAACCCTTGTTTGTGTGACCCAGTTAGGTTCAGTTCTATATGGTAATGGGATATGTCATGATCTCCATCATCGACATCATCGAAACTCCTTTTGCTGGATCAGAACTCTTCTGATTCAGACAATTGGAATGATCGATCATCTAAATCATTCTAATTGCTTCCAAAATCCACCAGTGACACCTAGCAGTATATGGTGGCAATCCATCAAAACTGAAAAAGAACCTCTCGGTGCAGCTACTTGTGTGATTAAGTTCTTCTATCTTGAGCCCTGATCAGATTAGGGTTAAGGTGAACTCATCAAATCGTAATTTCTATCATATGATTTAATCATTCGACTCAAGTCCGATGTGAAAACCTTAATAGAAACTCTTCCTATTATTTCACTCTCTGCCCTGGCTATGGGCTTATGGACTTGATTCTCATGATCATCATAGGGCTGCTCCTCATCCACCGAGGTAGATAGATTCCATCTTGGTGCAATCCAATTCCTACAATGAACATGCTATAGCCAACATACACCTCAGGATTTCGAATGGCTAGGAGATCGAGTCATGGTGTAGTCAAACTATAACACCCTCAAGGTGAACTATCGATGCACCTCAAGTCAAAGAACCAGACACACCACTGTAGCTTCGAGTTAGTCATCGGATGAGAATGTAGACTTCCTTATGACTACTCGAGGTGGTCACGCTCAGTGCCCTCATTCTCTAACGAGTACCTATACTCTCGCTCCGATGTCTCTACACCATAGACTCAAGACTCATCTACTATCAAAGAAGTGATTGTACACTAACCTTCTGGATCAATCACCATCCTCATGATGATCCTACGATCAGGAGCATTTTATGAGTTAATAATGAAAATTCTTGTCTTAAATTTTCAACTCTTGAAAAATAAGAATTATCATTACTATTAACTCAAAGGGATGTATCACAGACACTAAAATACACATATGTGATAGAAAATAATCTATTTTATTATTTATAGTCAAAATTATAATTTTGCTCCTTAGAAGTGTATTACAAGTGTCAGCCAATTCTGGCTTCTAGGGCACACATATCTAACAAACTCCCACTTGACCTAAAGCCAATTGGATACAAATCTAAGTCCCATCTTCTCAAGGTGGGCTTTGATCTTTTGCTAGGCCCAACGGCTTTGTAAGTCAGGATCCACCACATTATCTATGGAGTCGACACTCTCTTGACCTCGACGTAATCCTTCTCATGGTAATCATGGATGAGGTGGTATCGCCGCTCGAAAATGCTTGGATTTTTGGAGAGACCTCAGCTCCTTAGCAAGGGCTATGGTGCACCATTGTTGTCGCAGTATAGAAGAATGGCATCTGATGGCGTCATCACTCTGATCTCTGCAGCAAACTTCTTTATACCAGAAATGCCTCCTTCACAGTAGCTTCTGACACAGTGATGTATTCTTGCTTCCATGGTGGAAATCTACTATCACTATCTGCTTGAAATTCTTTCAACTGACAGCTCCACCATTGCACACAAATAGACTTTCAAATGTCGACTTTTGATCATCTACATCAGACATAAAATCTCGAGTCTATGTACCCCTGGACTTGGAGTTCTCCATTACCAATAACCAACAACATATCCTTAGTTCATTCTCAAGTACTTAAGGATACATTTTACAGGAAGTCCAGTGTTCTTCACCTAGGATTTGACTGATATCTACTTGTGACACTCACAGCATGGGCTATATCAGGTTGTGTACATAACATGGCATACACAAGGCTCCCTATTGCTGAATCATAAGGATTGTCATCCCTCAGTGACTGGCAATTTGTCAGATATCTGTGAAGTTCTTTTATTTTCATCTAACCTTTTAGTTTTTATTAATTCTTGAAACCAAGCTCTATTTGGTCTTGAAGGGAAATCCTGATTTCCCGGTCCAGGTTCGTTCAGATCTGATCAGATCAAGAGATATATTTCAAAAATTTTTTCTTTGATCTAATCAGATCTTGATATGTTTCAGATCTGATTCTTATTATTTTAATAAATAAAATAAAATAAGATAAATTAAATCAAATTTAATTTACCTGATTTGGGTAATCCTATTACCCTGTGATGATCCTGTATTGCAGCGGAAGGTTCTGGATCTTAGCCACGCAAGCGCCTGGCCTCTACCGGTATCCACTCGGGTTGGATCTGGAGATCCTCTTCTTCTCTATCACATCTCCAAAAATCAGATCTGGATCTGATCTGGAGGATCTTCAAAACTCCTTTTGAAGATCAGCAGTCGTCCTTTGCAGCAGCGCAGCCTTCTTGCTTTTGATCGCCTTTCTCTTGATCTGAATCGCACCAACCAAAAATCCAAAACTCCTTTTTGGACATGGAGAGCAAGGGGAGAAGAGTGGTTTGGCATGGAGAAGGAGGGGAGAGGCAGCCTTGGGGCATGGGAAATTGTGATTCTTTCAATCATTAATCAATCTGAGTTGGGCGCAGGGTCTTATTTATAGACTACTGTGATCCAACTTCTCTTCTTCCCAACCAATCACAACCCTTTGTGAAATCAGATCTAAATCTGATTGGTGGGAATAGAGTCCCCTGGATTCCTCCTTAGAGGGTGCCTAAGACCAGTCAAAGTTGGTTCTTAGAAGAACTCTAATTGGAATCCAAAAAGGAGATGGAGTCCTTGTCCAACAAGGACTCCTAGGCGCCTCCAACTTGGGCACACGCCTAGGGTGGCGTGCGCCCTCTTCCTTGCCAGGTTCTGGCAGGGGGACAGGCCCCCACCAGCTCTCCAATAGGTGCATGACATGTGGTCAAAAGTCAAAGTGTCAATGGTCAACGTTTGACCAGTCAAAGGTAGACTTTTGACCAAAGTCAAAGAACAAGAAATGGCAGGTGACCAAAAATGGCAGGTAATGTCTTACAAAATAAGACAACCTTTTCTGACTTGGACAACCTCCAGTCAGACCATATGAAGGCCTCTGATTGAGCACAAACTCCTTTGGCTCAGTCAGGACAACTTATTTATGATAGTAAAAGAAGAACGTTAGGTTCAATCGAGTGCTAGCACGATTTCCTTGAACCTAATTGAATCTCATTCAGATCAATTGAACTAGATCAGTTCAATTGATGATCACCAGATTCAAACCCTTGTTTGTGTGACCCAGTTAGGTTCAGTTCTGTATGGTAATGGGATATGTCATGATCTCTATCATCGACATCATCGAAACTCCTTTCGATGGATCAGAACTCTTCTGATTCGAACAGCTAGAATGATCGATCATCTAAATCATTCTAATTGCTCCCAAAATCCACCAGTGACACCTAGCAGTATATGGTGGCAACCCATCAGAGCTGAATGCGAACCTCTTGGTGCAGCTACCTGTGTGATTAAGTTCTTCTATCTTGAGCCCCGATCAGATTAGGGTTAAGGTGAACTCGTCAAACCCTAGTCTCTGTCATATGATGTAATCATTCGATTCGAGTCCAATGTGAAAATCTAAATAGAAACTCTTTCTATTATTTCACTCTGCCATGGCCATGGGCTTCTGGACTTGATTCTCATGATCATCATAGGGCTGCTCCTCTACCACCGAGGTAGATAGATTCCATCTTGATGCAATCCAGTTCCTACAATGAACATGCTATAGCCAACATACACCTCAGGGTTCCATATGGCTAGGAGACCGAGTAATGGTGTAGTCAAACTATAACACCCTCAAGGTGAACTGCCGATGCACCTCAGGTCAAAGAACCAGACACACTACTGCAGCATCGAGTCAGTCATTGACGAGAAGGTAGACTTCCTAATGACTACTCGAGGTGGTCACGCTCAGTGCCCTCGTTCTCTAACGAGTACCTGTACTCTCGCTCCGGTGTCTCCACACCGTAGACTCAAGACTCATCTACTAAAGAGAAGCGATTGTACACCAACCTTCCGGATCAATCACCATCCTCGTGATGATCCTATGGTCGGGAGCATTTTATGAGTTAATAATGATTATTCATGTCTTAAATTTTCAACTCTTGAAAATATGAATTATCATTACCATTAACTCAAAGGATGTATCACAGACACTAAATACACATATGTGATAGAAAATAACCCATTTTATTGATTATAGTCAAAATTATAATTTTGCCCCTAGAAGTGTATTACAAGTGTCAGCCAATTCTGGCTTCTAGGGCACATATATCTAACAATCTCCCACTTGTCCTAAAGCCAATTGGCTACAAGTCTAAGTCCCATCTTCTCAAGGTGGGCTTCGATCTTCTGCTGGCCCAACGGCTTTGTAAGTGGGTCTGCCACATTATCTGTGGAGTTGACTCTCTTGACCTCGACGTAACCCTTCTCGAGGTAATCGCGGATGAGGTGGTATCGCCGCTCAATGTGCTTGGATTTCTGGTGAGACCTCGGCTCCTTAGCAAGGGCTATGGCGCCATTGTTGTCGCAGTATAGAGGAATGGCATCTGATGGCATTACTCCAATTTCTGCAGCAAACTTCTTGTACCAGAATGCTTCCTTCGCAGCCTCTGATGCAGCGATATATTCTGCTTCCATGGTGGAATCTGCTATCACAGTTTGCTTGGAACTCTTCCAGCTGACAGCACCACCATTGCACACAAACAGACTCCCAGATGTCGACTTTCGATCATCTATATCGGACATGAAATCCGAGTCTGTGTATCCCTGGACTTGGAGTTCTCCATTACCAAAGACCAACATCATATCCTTAGTTCTTCTCAAGTACTTAAGGATACATTTCACAGAAGTCCAGTGTTCTTCACCTGGATTTGACTGATATCTGCTTGTGACACTCACAGCATGGGCTATATCAGGTCGTGTACATAGCATGGCATACATGAGGCTCCCTATTGCAGAAGCATAAGGGATCTTGCTCATGCGTTCTATTTCCTCAGGTGTGCTAGGGCACATCTTCTTGGAAAGATGAATACCATGTCTGAAGGGTATTAATCCCCTCTTAGAGTTTTCCATACTAAACCTCTTTAGTACTTTCCTCTATGTACATCTTCTGTGAAAGTCCTAGCATCCTATTCGGTCTATCCCTATAGACCTTAATTCCTAGAATAAAGGATGCTTCACCTAGGTCTTTCATGGAGAATTCCTTGGACAACCATATTTGACTGTTGTCAACATGGGAATATCATTCCCAATAAGGAGGATGTCATCCACGTACAATACGAGGAAGACAACAGCGCTCCCACTGACCTTTTTGAAAACACATGGTTCCTCTTCATTTTTGATGAAACCAAACTTTTTGATCACATCATTGAAATGAGTGTTCCAGCTCCGAGATGCTTGCTTAAGTCCATATATGGACCTTTGCAGCTTGCAAACCTTGTGATCAGTATCACTGGATGTGAAACCTAGCGGCTGTTCCATATAGATATCTTCCTCAAGATATCCATTTAAGAATGCCGTTTTCACGTCCATTTGCCATATTTCATAATCGAAATAGGCTGCAACGGCAAGCAATGTGCGGATGGATTTTAGCATAGCCACTGGGGAAAAGGTATCCTGATAGTCAATGCCTTCGCGTTGACTATAACCTTTTGCCACTAGTCTAGCCTTGAATGTCTCCACATTCCCATCTGCACCAATCTTTCTCTTGAAGATCCATTTACACCCAATAGGTACTATACCTTCTGGTGGATCTACCAAGGTCCAGACTTGGTTTGAGTGCATCGAGTCAATTTCTGACTGCATTGCCTCTAGCCATTTCTCGGAGTCGATATCTGATATCGCCTCGTTGTAGGTTTTGGGATCATCACCATGAGCACCATTACCTACGAGGAACATTTTCCTCTACTTCCTCTGAAATAATACCTAAGTATCTTTCAGGGGGATGGAAAACTCTTTCCGATCTACGAGGTGGAGGAGGTAGTGTTCTTATTGGCTCAACCTGATTTGGTTCCAATTGGTCCTTAGCTCGTTGTACTTGTGAGACTTTCTCATCAAGCTTAATCTGCTTTCCAATGCCGCTATCTTGAATAAACTATTTTTCAAGAAAGATGGCATGTCGACTCACAATCACATTGTGGTCTTCTGGAATGTAGAAATAGTATCCTAATGACTCTTTAGGATATCCTATGAATCGAGCTCTAAAGGACCTAAACTCTAACTTGTCCGCTTGTTGTCTTTTGACATGAGCCGGACAACCCCAAATTCTGAGATGACTCAGACTTGGTTTCTTACCGTGCCATATCTCATACGGTGTGGTAGGAACGGTTTTAGAGGGAACCCTATTCAGTAGATAAATTGAAGTTAACAATGAATGTCCCCAAAGAAAATCAGGGAGGTCTGTGAAGCTCATCATGGATCGAACCATATCCAATAGAGTCCGATTTCTCCATTCTGAAACCCCGTTGAGTTGAGGTGTTCCTGGTGGAGTCCATTGAGAGACTATGCCATTTTTCCTTGAGATAGTCTAGGAATTCCCGGCTAAGGTATTCACCTCCTCGATCTGATCGAAGAACCTTAATGGGTTTTCCAGTTTGTTTTTCTACTTCATGTCTGAATTCTTTGAACTTTTCAAAAGCTTCAGACTTGTGTCTCATAAGATACACATACCCATACCTAGACAGATCATCGGTAAAGGTAATGAAGTAGACAAAATTGCCTCTAGCCGGCACATCAAATGGGCCGCACACATCAGTATGTACTAGGGCAAGGAGATCTGTGGCCCTCTCCCCATGTCCAATAAAAGGGAGTTTAGTCATTTTGCCTTGAAGACAAGATTCACAAGTTGGATATGACTCGAAAGTCAATGGACTCAATAGCCCATTTTTCTCCAATTTGTTGATCCTATCTTCTGCTATATGACCTAATCTCAGGTGCCATAGATATCTATCGTTTGGACTATCCCTAGGTCGTTTGGCATTCACGTTTTGCTCGATAGTTAGAACAGGTACATCAATATGTAGCTGATAAAGACCATTAATAAGGAAACCATTTGCAATTTTATTTCTTTCATAAAGAATGTTACAATGGTCCTTAAAGAAGGTAATCACATAGCCTTCTTGTGCTAAGCATGAAACAGAAATCAAATTCCTGCTAGCTGCAGGCACATAATAACAGTCTTTCAAAACTAAGTCTAAACCAGATGGTAATCGAAGAGGGTATGTTCCCACCACCACTGCAGCAACTCTTGCTCCATTACCGATGCGTAGGATCATGTCTCATCCCTCAGCCTCCTGCTATCCTCAAGACCCTGCATGGAAGTGCACAGATGAGCACTAGAACCAGAGTCAAGCACCCAACTGGATGCAGAAGAAACCGTAAGGTTAGACTCAATAACGAGCATACCTCCAGAAGGACCTTCCTTCTTGTTCTTCAGGGTGGCCAGGTAAGTAGGGCAGTTCCGCTTCCAATGGCCGTCGCTGTTGCAATGGAAACACTTTCCTTTGACATCGGCCTTCTTCTTCGGCTTCTGCCTTCTTCTTCTTTGATCCTTCCACCTTTTGCTTTTTCACAGACTTCTTTTTCTTTCCATAAGACTTTCTTTTGGAAGAAGTCCGTTCCATAGCAAGAACTGAGCCTTTAGAACCTTTCATAGAAAGCTCAGCGGTAACCAGCATATTCATTAATTCGGCCAAGGAATTTTGAAGTTTATGCATGTGGTAATTCATGATGAATTGCCCATATGCATCAGTCAAGGATTGCAGAATAATATCGTTCTGCAGATCCAAGTCTAACTTCACACCGAGCTTCTCAAGCTCTTCCATGTCCTTGATCATTGTCAGACAGTGATCTTGGACTGACTGCCCATCACGCATCTTAGCCTTAAAAAGTCATTTCGTGACTTGATATTTGGCTGCGCGACTCTGTTCACCAAACATCTCCTGCAGGTGAGCCAACATTTGGCGAGCAGTCCCGATATCTTCATGTTGGCGCTGGAGCTCATCAGACATCGAGCCCAACATGTAATATCTGGCCTTATTATCTTCGTCTATCCATTTTTCCAGAGACGCTCTCTGTTCAGTGGATGGACGGGCTGGTAAGGTGGGAGGGTCCTGGTCCAAAACATGGGTTAACTTCTCGGAACCCAAAATAATTTTGTAGTTCCTGAGCCAATCTTTATAATTGGGTCCAGGTCAGTCTATGTGTGTCCAGGATACGTGCCAATGGGTTGGACGCAGACATTTTTCTGTAGAGAGTCAAAGATTCTAGTTAGATACTGTAATTTTGACTTGACCAATTTATTTAGGGATTTTATTTTTAAACAAATTAGCTCCCACTATTTTCTCGGATCCCTACACTCCCTCTGTAGAGATGCGAAAAATCTCCATGATTAATGATTTCTAGTGGGTGGTGCGGTCTCACCAACTGACTCATCACCTCACCTAACAGTTATTGGTGATGGGTTAGCCAATGAGTGAACAACTCTTGTTCAATGATTCTCTAATCATGGTGCACCCAAACTTGGTCTCTAATTCATGAATCTCACCGTATCCGAAATATTGATCCACTCCTTAGTTAAGTCAGACCCACCATTTGCATAGACTGGGTTCCTAATTGAGTCTCTCACCGTATCCAGAAATATTGAGCCCAACTCATCCTCCAGCCCATAGCATCCAATGCCTAATAGACATGGTTGCATCTTCCCGGTGCAACTGAGCCACTGTATCCAGTCCGAGAACAATCAACCCCGGGAAGGGCCCGCACATCTACAATGGTGGAAGACCTCAGACTTAATCTTTTCTTAGGGAGAATTGATTCAGGTCTCATTAAACTAGACTTGTCATAGTCATAACAATTATGACTAACCTAGTGGCATGGGTTAGCTCGGATTATTGACCACCTCAGATCAGAACTGTGTCAACAGATATGGCCAGGTAAGTGAGATCCGGTGGAAGGAATATGCCATTAACTCGTACAAGAATGCATTCAGGTCGAGTAGCTTCCAATTAAAAACCAGTCGGTCGTATGTGCCAAACTTACCTTAGACACCAAATTATTGAGTCAGAACCAATTGGGTTAGCCTACAATCCAGACTCTAACCTCTGAGCCTAATTACGTCTTGCTTGATCGTGACTCGATCTTGACCCAGACTTAATCCTATTAGGCTGGTCAATTTAAGCATTGTTGATCCCATCTAACCAACTCTTGATTCGGTTTGATCAACCGCTTAGACCTAATTGAGCTACCCAAGCCCGAACCCAGTATTATGAATATGTCTTAGATCTAAAATTCTCAATTTTAGACCTAATTAATATTTCATAATCTTAATTCTTAATTAAGTAGGGTTCATAAACAAAATATGCACAATAAATCCTAGGGTTTCAGGATCTAGGGTTTTGCAGAAAGTAAGTTTTGGATTTCTGATTAAGGACGAACACGCAGCACCCCTACACATCATAAGAACACCCCATCGAATGGGAAAGAGAGGGCCTTTAAACCCTTCTTCATTCTTATGACCGGACGGCCAAGAGGAACGCCTTAATCAGGAACATTCAATACTACAAAATAGTTTTAGATCTATATCATATATCTCATATACAAATTAGATCTAATCATGGCATATTTTGCATACATCTCATGTATCGAATCATGCATATTTTCAGATCTAAATTATCTCATAATAATCTAAAAAATTAGATTTAAATTGATCTAATCAAAATAAATTCTAATCTAGACAATTATGTAGAACTATTCTACAACTAGTCTAGACATGCATCAATCATATCTCATATGATGTTTAAAATTAAATAATTTTTATTTACTATTTTTTAGATGTTATTATAATATTATAATATCAAAAAATAGTAAATAAATAGATCTAAAATATGATTTAATCAAATTAAATCAAAAACATGCAAGACTATTCTATAGAACTATTCTATTTTAGAACTAGTCATGCATATCTTCTAATCTTAGATCCAAATTATTTAATTTTAATTTTTTCTGATTTCAGATCTGATCACATCTCATGTGACATCTAAAATCATTTATTTTCTAATTAAAATAAATTTAAAATTAGATCTAAACAATTTTAGAACCATGGCTCTGATACCAGTTGAAGGAAATCCTGATTTTTTGGTCCAGGTTCGTTCAGATCTGATCAGATCAAGAGATATATTTTAAAAATTTTTTTCTTGTATCAGATCTTGATATTTTCAGATCTATTCTTATTATTTTAATAAATAAA
>QRFJ01001043.1:124075-151465 GCA_006176705.1 Cocos nucifera
TAATTGGCTCCCAAAATCCACCAATGACCCTAGCAGTATATGGTGGCAACCCATCAGAGCTGAATGTGAACCTCTTGGTGCAGCTACCTATGTGATTAAGTCCTTCTATCTTGAGCCCCGATCAGATTAGGGTTAAGGTAAACTTGTCAAACCCTAGTTTCTATCATATGATGTAATCATTTGATTCGAGTCCGATGTGAAAATAAATAGAAACTCTTTCTATTATTTCACTCTGCCATGGCCATGGACTTCTGGACTTGATTCTTATGATTATCATAGGGCTGCTCCTCTACCACCGAGGTAGATAGATTCCATCTTGATGCAATCCAGTTCCTACAATGAACATGCTATAGCCAACATACACCTCAGGGTTCTGAATGGCTAGGAGACTGAGTAATGGTGTAGTCAAACTATAACACCCTCAAGGTGAACTGCCGATGCACCTCAAGTCAAAGAATCAGACACACTACTGCAGCATCGAGTCAGTCATTGACGAGAAGGTAGACTCCCTAATGACTACTCGAGGTGGTCACGCTCAGTGCCCTCATTCTCTAACGAGTACATGTACTCTCATTTCGGTGTCTCCACACGATAGACTTAAGACTCATCTATTAAAGAGAAGCGATTGTACACCAACCTTCTGGATCAATCACCATCCTCGTGATGATCCTATGGTTGGGAGCATTTTATGAGTTAATAATGATTATTCATGTCTTAAATTTTCAACTCTTGAAAATATGAATTATTATTACCATTAACTCAAAGGATGTATTATAGACACTAAATATACATATGTGATAGAAAATAACCCATTTTATTTATTATAGTCATAATTATAATTTTGCCCCTAGAAGTATATTACAAGTGTCAGCCAATTCTGGCTTCTAGGGCACATATATCTAACAGATCTATCTCTGTAGACCTTAATTTCCAGAATAAAGAATGCTTCTCCTAGATCTTTCATGGAGAATTCTTTAGATAACCACATTTTAACTATGGTCAACATGAGAATATCATTCCTAATAAGGAGGATGTTATCCACGACAATACAAGAAAGACAACAGCACTCCCACTAACCTTGTTTTAGACACATGGATCCTCCTCATTTTTGATGAAACCAAATAGTTTGATCATATCATTAAAATAAGTGTTCCAGCTCTGAGATGCTTGCTTAAGTCTATATATGGACCTTTGTAGTTTGCATAGCTTATGATCTTCATCACCGGATGTGAAACCTAGCGGCTGTTCCATATAGATATCTTTCTTAAGATATCCATTTAAGAATGACATTTTTATGTCCATTTGCCATAATTCATAATCGAAATAAGCTACAATAGCAAGCAATGTGCGAATGAATTTTAGCATAGCTACTGACGAAAAGGTATCCTGATAGTCAATGCCTTCTCATTGACTATAACCTTTTGCCACTAATCTAGCCTTAAATGTCTCCATATTTCCATCTGTACCAATCTTTCTCTTGTAGATCCATTTACACCAAATAGATATTATACCTTCTGGGTGGATCTACCAAGGTTCAGACTTGGTTTGAGTGCATCAAGTCAATTTCTAACTTCATTGCTTTTAACCATTTCTCGGAGTCGATATCTGATATTGCCTCATTATAGTTTTTGAGATTTATCACCATGAACCCCATTTTCTATGAGGAACATTTCTTCTACATGCTCTGAAATAATACCTAAGTACCTCTCAGGAGGATGGAAAATCCTTTTCGATCTATGAGGTGAAGGAGGTAGTGAATGGATTGGCTAAACCTGATTTGGTTCCATTTGGTCCTTAGCTCGTTGCTCTTGTGAGACTTTCTCGTCGAGCTTGATTTGCTTTCCAATGCCACCATCTTGAATAAACTATTTCTCAAGAAAAATGACATGTCGACTCACAATCATATTGTGATCTTTTGGAATGTGAAAATAATATCCTAATGACTCTTTAGGATATCCTACAAATCGAGCTCTAAAGGATCTAAAGTCTAACTTATCTGCTTGTTGTCTTTTGACATGAGCCGAACAATCCCAAATTCTGAGATGACTCAGACTTGGTTTCTTACCATGCCATATCTCATACGGTGTGGTAGGAATGATTTTAGAAGAAATCCTATTTAGTAAGTATATAGCAGTTAACAAATAGTATCTCGAAAGAAAATCAGGAAGGTCTGTGAAGCTCATCATGGATCGGACCATATCTAATAGGGTCCGGTTCCTCTGTTCTGAAACTCTGTTAAGTTGAGGTGTTTCAGGTGGAGTCCATTGAGAGACTATGCCATTTTTCTTGAGATAGTCTAGGAATTTCTGACTCAGGTATTCACCTCCTCGATCTGATTGAAGAACCTTAATGGATTTTCTAATTTGCTTTTCTACTTCATGTCTGAATTCTTTGAACTTTTCAAGGGCTTCTGACTTGTGTCTCATAAGATATACATATCCATACCTAGATAAATCATCGGTAAAGGTTATGAAGTAGACTAGATTGCCTCTAGCTGGCACATCAAATGGGCCACACACATCAATATGCACTAGGGCAAGAAGATCCATGGCCCTTTCCCCATGTCCTACAAAAGGGAGCTTAGTCATTTTGCCATGAAGACAGGATTCACAAATTGGATATGACTCGAAAGTCAATGGACTCAATAGCCCAATTTTCTTCAATTTATTAACCCTATCTTCTGCTATATGACCTAGTCTTAGGTGCCATAGATATCTATCATTTGGACTATCCCTAGGTCATTTTATGGTATTCACATTTTGCTCGATATTAAAAATAGATACATCAATATGTAACTGATAAAGATCGTTAATAAGAAAATCACTTATAATTTTATTTCTTTCATAAAGAATATTACAATGGTCCTTAAGAAAATTAATTACATAGCCTTCTAATGCAAGGCAAGAAATAGAAATCAAATTCTTGCTTGCTGCAGGTACATAATAACAATCTTTTAATACTAAGTCTAAACTAGATGGTAGTCGAAGAGGATATGTTTCCATGACCATGGCAGCAACTCTTGCTTCATTTTTGATGTGCAAGATCATCTCACCATCCCTCAGCCTCCTACTATCCTCAAGACCCTGCATAGAAGTGCATAAGTGAGTACTAGAACCAGAGTCAAGCACCCAATTAGATGCAAAAGAAACCATAAGGTTAGACTCAATAATGAGCATACCTCCAGAAGGACCTGCCTCATTCTTCTTTAGGATGGCCAGGTAAGTAGGATAGTTTCGCTTTCAGTGACCGTTATTATTGTAATAGAAATACTTTCCTTTGTCAGTGGCCTTCTTCTTCAGCTCTGTCTTTTTCTTCTTTCCTCCTTCCACCTTCTGCTTTTTCACAGACTTCTTCTTCTTTCCAAAAGACTTTTTCTTGAAAGAAGTCCATTCCATAGCAAGCACTGAGCCTTTAGAACCTTTCATGGAAAGCTCAATGGTAACCAACATGTTCATAAGTTCGGCTAAGAAATTTTGAAGTTTATACATATGGTAGTTCATGATGAACTGCCCATATGCATCAATCAAGCATTACAGAATTATATCATTCTATAGGTCCAAGTCTAACCTCACTCCAAACTTCTCAAGCTCTTCCAAGTTCTTGATCATCATCAGACAATGATCTTGGACTGACTGCCCATCATGCATCTTAGCCTTGAATAATCATTTAGTGACTTGATACTTGGCTGTGCGACTCTATTCACCAAACATCTTCTGTAGGTTAGCCAATATTTGGCGAGCAGTCCTGATATCTTCATGTTGGTACTAAAGTTCATCAGACATTGAGCCCAACATGTAGTATCTGGCCTTATTATCTTCATCTATCCACTTATCTAGAGATGCTCTCTATTCAGCGGATGGACGAGCTGGTAAGGTGGGAGGGTCCTAGTCCAATACATGAGTTAACTTCTTAGAACCCAAAATAATTTTGAAGTTCCAAAGCCAATCATTGTAATTTGGTCCGATCAGTCTATGGGTGTCCAGGATTCGTGCTAATGGGTTGGATGCAGATATTTTTCTGTAGAGAGTCAAAGTTTCTAGTTAGATATTGTAATTAAGACTTAACCAATTTATTTAGAGATTTTATTTTTAAATAAATTAGCTCTCACTATTTTCTTGGATCCCTACACTCTCTCCGTAGAGATGCAAAAATCTCTATAATTACTGATTTCTAGTGGGAGGTGCAGTCCCACCAACTGACTCATCACCTCACCTAACAGTTATTGATGATGGGTAAGCCAATGAGTGAACAACTCTTGTTCAATGATTCTCTAATCATGGTGCACACCAACTTAGTCTCTAATTCATGAATCTCATCGTGTCCGAAATATTGATCCACTACTTAGTTAAGTCAGACCCACCATTTGCATAGATTGGATTTTTAATTGGGTCTATCACCATATCCAAAATAGTGAAAATCCATCCTCTAGCCTATAGCATCCAATGCCTAATAGGTATGGTTGCGTCTTTCTGATGCAACTGAGCCACTGCAACCAATCGAGAACAATCAACCCCAGGAAGGGCCCGCACATCGACAATGGTGGATGACCTTAAACTTAATCTTTTCTTAGGAAGATTTGATTTAGGTCTCATTAAACTAGACTTGACATAGTCATAACCATTATGATCAACCTAGTGGCATGGGTTAGCTTGGATTATTGACCACCTCAGATTAGAACTGAGTCAACAAATATGGCCAGGTAAGTGAGACCAATGGAAGGGATATGCCATTAACTCAACAAGAATGCATTCGAGTCGAGTAGCTCCTAATTAAAAATCAATCGATCATATCTGTCAAACTTACTTTAGACACCAAATTGTTGAGCCAGAATCAATTGGGTTAGCCTACAATTCAGACTCTAACCACTGAGCCTACTTAGGTCTTAGCTTGATCGATCACTCACATGACTCGATCCTGACCCAGACTTAATCCTATTAGGCTGGTCAATTTAAGCACTGTTGATCCCATCTAATCAACTCTTAATTTGGTTTGATCAACCGCTTAGACCTAATTGAGCTACCCAAGCCTGAACCCAATTTTATGAACATATCTTAGATCTGAAAATTCTTAATTTTAGACCTAATATGTTTCATAATCATAATTCTTAATTAAGTTTAGGGTTCATAAACAAAACATGTAAATAAGATCCTAGGTTTCTGGATCTAGGATTTTGCAGAAAGTAAGTTTTTCAATTTTTAATTAAGGACGAATGCGCAGCACCCCTACATATCATAAGAAGACCCCATCGAATGTGAGGAGAGGGTCTTTAAACCCTACTTTGTTCTTATGACCGGACGGCCAAGGGGAATGCCTTAATCAAAAATACAACTAATCTACAAAACTAATTAGATCTAAGCATATATCTCATATAAAAATTGATCTAATTAAAATATGTTTTGCATACATCATATCATGCATATTTTTTAGAACTAAATTATCTCATAATCATCTCAAAAATTAAATTTAAATTTGATCACATCAAATAAAATTTAATCTAGACCCTTTCGTAGAACTATTCTACAACTAGTCTAAACATGTAACTATCATATCTCATATGAACAAATTAAATTTAATTTATTTTTTATTTTTAGATCTGATTATAATATTTATAAGATCAAAAAATAGTAAATAAATAGATCTCAAAATCATATTTAATTAAATAAAAATTATGATTATACTAGACTACACATTGAATAATTCTATTCCTAGTCTAGTTATGTATCTCATACATTTTAGATCTAGATTAATTAATTTTAATTTTTTAACTTTCTAATTTTAGATCTAATTATATCTCATGTGATATCTAAAATTACTAATTTATCATATTAAATTATATCTAAATTAATTTTATACAATCTGGCTCTGATAGCAGTTGAAGGGGAAAATAAGATTTTCCTAGATCAGATTCGTTCAAATCTGATTGGATCAAGAGCCATATTTCAAAAAGTTTTTTCTTAGATCTAAATTAGATCTGATATTTTTTAGATCTAATTTTATGATCTAATAAATAAAAAAATTAAATTAAATTAAATTAATTCTAAATAAATGTTATCTTGATATTGGGTAATCCAATTACCCATTGATGATCCTGCTGATTGCCTGAGGTTCTAGATCTAGCCATGCAAGCACCTGGCCTCTACCAGTATCCACTCAGAGTGGATCTAGAGATCTTCTCCTTTTCTTTTTTTCTTCAAAAATTAGATCTAGATCTAATTTGGAGAATCTTCAAAACTTTTTTTGAAGATGTGATGCTATCTCTTGTAGCAGGGCTGCCTTCTTGCTTTCTCGTCGCCTTTTGATTACCTGAATCGCACCAAACTCATGCCCAGCTTCCCTTGGGCATGGAGAGGAGAGAGAGGATCAGAAGATAGTGTGGAGGAGGGAGAGGAGCAGCCTTGGTGCGTGGCTAGGAAAATGCTCTCTTCAGGTTGGGTGTAGATAGGGTTTATTTATAGATCTTGCTGCACCATGCAGTACTGCATCATCCCAACCAATCGCATTGCTTCATGCAATCAGATCTAAATCTGATTGATGGGATGACATCATCTGATCCAATCAGATGAGAGCCCCATAGATTCATCCTTGGATGGCGCCTTAGACTGGTCAAAGTCTATAGGTAAGGGTCACCTAGTTTGAATCCAAGAAGCAACCTGGAGTCCCATCCGTATGGAACTCCAGGCATCCCTATCCATAGATGCATGCCATCCTAGGCATGCACCCCCTCCTATCAAAATTTTAGTGAGGGGACAAGCCACTATCTACTCTCTAATAAGTGCACAACACATGTGCAGATGTCCAAGGGTCAAAGGTCAACATTTGACCAAAGTCAAAGGACAAGAATTAGTAGGTGACGAATAATGGTAGCTGATGTCTTAAATTTATCTCATAAATTAAGACAACCATTTTCTAATCTAGACAAGCTCTAGTCAGACCAGATAAATGTACCTGAGTGAGCACAAACATATTTGGCTCAGTCGAGACAACTTCAAATGATAATAGAAAGAGAATGTTAGGCTCAACGTGTGCTAGCATGATTTCCTTGAACCTAATTGAATCTAATTCAAATCAATTGAACTGGGTTAGTCCAATTGATGATATCTAGATCCAAATCCTTGTTTGTGTGACTCAGTTAGGTTCAGTTCTATATGGTAATGGGATATGTCATGATCTCCATCATCGACATCATCGAAACTCCTTTCGATGGATCAGAACTCTTCTGATTCAGACAACTAGAATGATCGATCATCTAAATCATTCTAATTGCTCCCAAAATCCACCAGTGACACCTAGCAGTATATGGTGGCAACCCATCAAAACTGAAAAATGAACCTCTCAGGTGCAGCTACTTGTGTGATTAAGTTCTTCTATCTTGAGCCCCGATCAGATTAGGGTTAAGGTGAACTCGTCAAACCCTAATTTCTATCATATGATTTAATCATTCGATTCAAGTCCGATGTGAAAACCTTAATAGAAACTCTTTCTATTATTTCACTCTCTACCATGGCCATGGGCTTATGGACTTGATTCTCATGATCATCATAGGGCTGCTCCTCATCCACCGAGGTAGATAGATTCCATCTTGGTGCAATCCAATTTCTAGAATGAACATGCTATAGCCAACATACACCTCAGGATTCTGAATGGCTAGGAGATCGAGTCATGGTGTAGTCAAACTTCAACACCCTCAAGGAGAACTATCGATGCACCTCAGTTCAAAGAACCAGACACACCACTGCAACTTCGAGTCAGTCATCGGCGAGAAGGTAGACTTCCTTATGACTACTCGAGATGGTCACGCTCAGTGCCCTCATTCTCCAATGAGTACTTGTATTCTCGCTCTGATGTCTCTACACTGTAAATTCAAGACTCATCTACTATGAAGAAGCGATTGTACACTAACCTTCCAGATCAATCTCCATCCTCATGACGATCCTACGATCAGGAGCCTTTTATGAGTTAATAATGAAAATTCACCTTAAATTTTCAACTCTTGAAAATAAAAATTGTCATTACCATTAACTCGAGAGATGTATCATAGACACTAAATACACATATGTGATAGAAAATAACTTATTTTATTATTTATAGTCAAAATTATAATTTTGCCCCTAGAAGTGTATTACAAGTGTCAGCCAATTCTGGTTTCTAGGGCACACATATCTAACATGAGACTCTCCCCTTCTCCTATCTTAAATAATCGAAGATCTTTGACTTGCTCATGTTAGGATGAGGTTCTCCTTCTGTTCCTAACATGACCATTTTTTGATTACTTCTTTCCTTTCATCACATAGATTTTGCACCAAGAAACAATAATGTCGAAATAGAGTTTTATTGAAGAAAAATTATTGATAGTACATTTTCAAATTTTTTGAATTCCAAGGTCATGGCCATGTTGTTTCTTTGAGCTCCTTCAATCAGACAATCTCCTCTACTTCATACAGGCCTTCCCAATTTGGTGCAAGCTTTTCTTGATTTTGAGGTTGTGAATTAGCTGCTCGTCGAAGTACCAAGTCCCTCACTTTGAATATTCTGCCTTTGACTTTTGAGTTGTAGTAGCGAGCTATTTTTTGCTTATAGGCTGCCATCCGAACTTGAGTTTATTCACATTTTTCTTCCACCACGTCGAGGTTAGCCCTTAGGTCCTATGAATTGTGCTGTTCATTGAATGCCACGACTCATGCTGATGGGAGTTTAAGTTCTATCGGGACGACAACTTCAATTTTGAAGGCCAAAGCGAATGGAGTTTCTCTTGTTGGCAATCTTTGGATAGTTTGGTAAGCCCAGAGCACATGATAGAGTTCATCTATCCAAGTCTTTTTTGCACTCTCAAGCCTTGCTTTGATACCTTGCAATAGGATTCTATTAGTTACTTCGGCCTCTCTCTTTGCCTGTGGGTGAGCCACTAATGTAAAATGGTGGGAGATATTCGGATCATCATAGAATTTGGTAAATCTAGCTCCAGTAAATTATCATCCATTATCTATTATGAGGGTCCAAGATAGGCCGAATCTATAAATAATCGACTTTCAGATGAAGTTTTGTACTTTTGCTTCAGTTACTTTTACCAGAGGTTCCGCTTCAACCCACTTTATGAAATAGTCTATTGCCACCAAGAGAAACTTTCATTGTCTGGATGCCATTGGAAATGATCTAAGTATATCCATTCCCTATTGTGCAAATGGCCATGGGGTGCTCACTGGTGTAAGTTCAGAGGCTGACTGTCTTTGGATGTTTGCATTTCTTTGACAGCGGTCACATTTTTTGACATGTTTCATAAAATTATGGTATAAGGTCAGCCAATAGTAATCCTACCGAAACAGTCTTTGTGATAAAGATCTGGCCCATACATGACTTTCGTAGATTCTCTCGTGTACTTTTCATAATGCAAAATTAGCTTCTGAAGGTCGGAGACATCTCAAGAGTGGTAAAAAATACAATCTTTTGTATAGCTTTTCTTCATACAGAACATACCGGGAGGCTTGATTATTGAGTTTCTAAGCTTCTTTCAGATTATAAAGAAGAACTCCATCTTTAAGATAGGCGACCAATGGATCAATCCAACATAGCTCATGGTTGATCTACATCATAGATTGCGGTTCCTCCAAACTTGGGCATTTTAGAACTTCAAAGAATACTTTCTTAGGCAGTTCGGTCGAAGCTAAAGTTGCCTGTTTAGAGAGAAAGTCGGCTCTGATATTTTTTGCCCTTAGAATCTGTTGGATGTTAAAACTGTTGAAGGTCGAAATCAAGTTCTACGCTTTCTCAAGATATTTCATCATGCTTTCCTCCTGTGCTTCATAACTATTGCTAACCTATCCGATCACTAGTTGAAAATCACTGTAGACTTGGAGCCGATCTGCTTCTAACTCTTTAGCTATCTTTAATCTAGTGATCTACACTTCATATTCGACCCCATTATTAGTTGCAGGGAATTCAAAGTGCAGCGCATATTCGGTGATGATCCCCTTCGATTTAATCAAGATCAGCCCTTCGCTTGCACCAGAAGCATCGGATGAGTCCACAAATAGGGCCCAAAAATCTTCGAGGAGATTAGCTCTTTCTTGAGATGAGCTTGGCTGTAACCATGAAATATTGGTTTCATTCTGTTCAAGCTTGACTTCATCCAGAATGGTATATTTCACTACAAAATATGCCAATATTTGGGTTTTGACTGATGGACGAGGTTGGTAGTTAATGTTGAATTCGATGAGCTCAAATGCCCATTTTGCTATTCTCCCATAGGCATTTGTTCAATGGAGAACTGCCTTGATTGGTTGATCAGTGAGGAGGGTTATGGTGTGCCCCTAAAAATGAGGTCGGAGTCTCCAGACTGCAATCAATAGAGCATAAGTTAGTTTTTCTAACTTGGTATATCTGATCTCCGTATCTCTCAAGATTCGGCTTATGTAGTAGATTGTCTGCTGTATTTTTGCATCTTTTTTAACTAAGACTACTGCTAGAGCTGCTGGGGATACTGTTAGGTATAGAAATAGTTCTTCTCTAGGATTGGACTTGGCTAACAGGAGAGGTGAACAAAGATAGTCCTTGAGCTTTTTAAAGGCTTGTTGGCATTCAGTGGTCCAGCAGAAGTCCTTTGGTTACTTGAGAACTAGAAAAAGGGCATACATCGCTCGATCGACCTTAAGACGAAGCAGTTCAAGGCCGCCACCTTTTCAGTCAGGTGCTGAACTTCTTGTTAGATATATGTGCCCTAAAAGCCAGATTAGCTGACACTTGTAATACACTTCTAAGGATAAAATTATAATTTTAACTATAAATAATAAAATAAATTATTTTTTTATCACAGTGTTTATTTGAAAGTGTCTGTGATACATCCCTTGAGTTAATGGTAATGATAGTTCATATTTTCAATAGTTGAAACTTTAAGACATGAATTTTCGTTATTAACTCATAAAATGCTTCTGACCGTAGGATTATCATGAGGATGGTGATTGATCTGGAAGGTTGATGTGCGATCGCGTTCTTTGAATAGATGAGTCTTGAATCTATGGTGTAGAGACATAGGAGCTAGAGTACAGATACTCATTAGAGAATAAGGGCACTGAGCGTGACTACCTCGAGCAGTCATAAGGAAGTCTACCTTCTCATCGATGACTGTTTCAAAGCTACAGTGGTGTGCCTAGTTCTTTGACCTAAAGTGCATCAGCAGTTCACCTTGTGGGTGTTATAGTTTGACTACACCATAACTCAGTCTCCTAGCAATTCGAAATTCTGAGGTGTATGTTGGCTATAGCATGTTCATTGTAGGAATTGGATTGTGCTAATAGGAGATCTATCTATCTCGATAGATGAGGAGCAGCCCTATGATGATCATGAGAATCAAGTACATAAGCCCATGGCCATGGCAGAGTGAAATAATAGAAAGAGTTTCTATTAGGATTTTTACAGTTGACTTGAATCGAATGATTAAATCATATGACGGAAATTAGGATTTGACGAGATCATCTTAACACTAATCTGGTCAGGGCTCAGGATAGAGGAACTTAATCACACAGGTAACTGCACCGAGTGATTCACTTTTAGTTCTGATGGATTGCTACCATATGCTGCTAGGTGTCACTGATGGATTTTGGCAGCAATTAGAATGATTTGGATGATCGATCATGCTAGTTGTCTGAATCAAAAAAATTCTGATCCATCGGAAGGTGTTTCGATGATGTCGATGATAGAGATCATGACATATCCCATTACTATATAGAAATTAATCTAATTGGATCACACAAATAAGGGTTTGAATCTAGATGTCAATAATTGGACTAACCCAGTTCAATTGATTTGAATAAGATTCAATTAGGTTCAAGGAAATCATGCTAGCACACGACTGAGCATAATGTTCTCCTTTAATAATCATTAAAGCTTATCTCGAACGAGCCAAATATATTTGGGCTCACTCAAGAACCTTTACTTGGTTTGATTGGAACTTGTCCAGGTCAGAAAAGGATTGTCTTAATTTATGAGATAAATTTGAGACAAGACTTACCTTTTTTCATCACCTGCTAAATCTCATTTTCGGATATTGGTCAAATGTTGACACTGGACACTTAGACATCTACCCATGTGTCATGCATCCATAGGAGAGTACCTGGGGACTTGTCCCCCTACTAAAAAGCAGATTGGTAGGGGTCACACGCCTAGGGATGCATGCACCCCATGAGGATAAAAGATGGAGTCCCATACAGATGGGACTCCAGGTTGCTTCATGGGATTAAACTATGTGGCACAAAGAAGTATTGTTTAACCCGGTCTTAGAACCACCTTAGGAGGTTTTTTGAGGGTCTCTCATCTGATTGGATCAAATGATGTCATCCAACCAATCAGATTTAGATCTGATTGCATAAAGGATCATGATTGGCCAGGATGATGTGGCACTGCATGGTGTAGTAGGATCTATATAAATGCTGTCTACGCCTAGAATTTAATGCTTCTACCTTTAGCCCATGACACATAGCCCCTCTCGCTTCTTCTCCATGCCACCCTCTGGTCCTCTTTCTCTTCTCCATGTCCAAGGGCTTTTGAGCACGAACATGGTGCGATCCAAGCAAGTGAAAGGCACCAAGAAAGGAAGAAGGCAGCATTGCTGCAAGAGACAATGGTTGTTCTTCAAAAGTAGTTTTGAAGACCTTTAAGATTATATCTAGATCTATTTTTTGGAGGATTGATTGAGAAGGAGAAGATCTTCAGATCCTATCTAAGTGGATACCAGTAGAGGCCAGGTGCTTGCATGGCTACATCCAGAACCTCAGGCAAACATCGATATTATCATAGGATAATTGGATTATCCAAACTAAAGGTATAATTAAATTAGATTTAATTTTAATTTTTATTTTTATTATCAGATCAATAAGATCAGATCTAAAAAGTTTTAGATCTAATTAGAATTTTAGTAAATTTTTTTTGAAATATTTCTTCCGATCCAATCAGATCTAAATGAATCTGATCCAAAAAATAGATTTTTTCCTTCAACCGGTATCAAAGCCAGGTTTCATAATTCATTAGATCTAATATTAATTTATTTTTGATCTAATAATTAGATGATTTTAAATATCACATTAGATATTATTAGATCTAAAATTAAAAAATTAAAAATTAAATAATCTAGATCTCAGATGTATGAGATGCATGACTAGACTAGGAATAGAATTGTTCTATGTGTAGTCTAGTATAATCATAATTTTAATTTAATTAATTATAATTTTTAGATCTATTTATTTACTATTTTTTGATATTATAAATATTATAATTAGATTTAAAAAATAAAAAATAAATTTATTTAATTTATTCATATGAGATATGATAAATGCATGTTTAGACTAGTTGTAGAATAGTTCTACAAAATTATCTAGAATAAATTTTAATTTGATATAATTAAATTTAAATCTTATTTTTTAGATATTTATAACATAATTTAGATCTAAAAATATGCTTGAGATGTATGCAAAACATGTTCTTTAGTTAGATCATTTTTTATATATATGATATAAGATGTAGATCTAACTAGTTTTGTAGATTTATCATGTTTCTGATTAAGGCATTCCCCTTGGCCGTCCGATCATAAGAACGATG
This sequence comes from Cocos nucifera, assembly GCA_006176705.1. Lineage (NCBI taxonomy): Eukaryota > Viridiplantae > Streptophyta > Magnoliopsida > Arecales > Arecaceae > Cocos > Cocos nucifera. The sequence continues at coordinate 137,660 of QRFJ01001043.1, forward strand.
TAGGATTAAAAGGCCCTTCCCTTCCATTCGATGGAGTGTTCTTATAGTGTATGGGAGTGCTGCGCATTCGTCCTTAGTCAAAAATCAAGAAAACTTATTTTCTGCAAAACCCTAGATCTTGAAATACTAGAATTTTATATACATGTTTTATTTATGAACCCTAAACTTAATTGAGAATTAAGATTATAAAATATATTAGGTCTAAAATTAAGAATTTTTAGATCTAAACTATATTCATAAAATTAGATTCAGGCTTAGGTAGCTCAATTAGGTCTAGCGATTGATCAAATCAAATCAAGAATTCGCTAAGTGGGATCAAGAGTACTTAAATTGACCAGCCTAATTGGATTAACTATAGGTCAAGGTCGAGTCACATGAGTGTTGATCAAGTTAAGAACTAATTAGGCTTAGTGGTTAGAGTCTGGATTGTAGGCTAACCTGATTGATTCTGACTCAATAATTTGGTGTCTAAGGTAAGTTTGGTAGATACGATCAACGGATTTTTAATTGGGAGCTACTCGACTCGATTGCATTCTTATCGAATTAATGACATATCCCTTCCATCGGTCTCACTTACCTAGCCATATTTGTCGACCCAATCCTGACCTAAGGTGGCTAACAATCCAAGCTAACCCAAGTCAGTAGGTTAGTCATAATGGTTATGGCTATGTCAAGTCATGTTTAAAGAGACCTAAATCAAATCTTCCTAAGAAAACATTAAGTCTAAGGTCTTCCACCATTGTAGATGTGCGGGCCCTTTTTGGGGTTGATTGTTCTCGACTGGTTACAGTGGCTCAGTTGCACCAGGAAGATGCAACCATGTCTATTAGGCATTGGATGCTACCGACTGGAGGATGGATTGGGCTTAATATTTTGAATATGGTGAGAGACTCAATTAGGAGTCCAATCTATGCAAATGGTGGGTCTGACATAACTAAGAAGTGGATCAATATTCCGAATATGGTGAGATTCATAAATTAGAGATCAAGTTTGGGTGCATCATGATTAGAGAATTATTGAATAAGAGTTGTTCACTCATTGGCTAACCCATCACCAATAACTATTAGGTGAGGTGCTGAGTCAGTTGGTGGGATTGCACCACCCACTAGAAATCAGTAATCATGGAGATTTTTGCATCTCTACAGAGGGAGTGTAGAGATCCGAGAAAATAATGAAAGCTAATTTCTTTAAAAATAAAATTTCTAAATAAATTGGTCAAGTCTTAATTATAAAATCTAACTAGAAACTTTGACTCTCTATAGAAAAAAGAAAAATGTCAGTTTCCAATTCACTAACCCGTATCCTAGACATCCATAGACTAACCGGACCCAATTACAAGAATTGGATTCGAAACTTCAAAATTATTTTTGGTTCCAAGAAGTTGACTCATGTATTGGATCAGGATCCCCCCATCTTACCAGCTCGTCCGTCCGTTGAACATAGAGCGTCTCTTGACAAATGGATGGATGTAGATAATAAGGCTAGATGCTACATATTGGGCTCTATGTCTGATGAGCTCCTGCACCAACATGAAAATATCAAGACTGCCTACCAAATGTTGGCTCACCTGCAAGAGTTATTTGGTGAACAATATCATGCAACCAAATATCAGGTCACTAAATGACTATTTAAGGCTAAAATGCGTGATGGGCAGTCAGTCCAAGATCATTGTCTGATGATGATCAAGGACTTGAAAGAGCTTAACAATCTTGGAGTAAAGTTAGACTAGGATCTACAGAATGATATAATTCTACAATCCTTGACTGATGCGTATGGGTAGTTCATCATGAACTATCATATGCATAAACTTCAGAATACTCTGGCCGAGCTTATGAATATGCTGATTACTGCTGAGCTTTTTATGAAAGATTCTAAAGGCTTAGTACATGCTACGGAATGGACTTCTTCCAAGAGAAAGTCTTTTAGAAAAAAAAAAATCTGTGAAAAAGCAGAAGGTGGAAGGTGGAATGAAAAAGAAGGCAGAGCTGAAGAAGAAGGCTACTGACAAAGGAAAGTCATTCCATTATAATACTGATGGCCACTGGAAGCAGAACTACTCTACATACTTGGCCATCCTGAAGAATAAGAAGGAGACAAGTCCTTCTGGAGGTATGCTCATTATTGAATCTAACCTTATGATTTCTTCTGCATTCAGTTGGGTGCTTGACTCTAGTTCTAGTGCTTATTTGTGCACTTCCATGTAGGATATTGAGGATAGTAGGAGGCTGAGAGATGGTGAGATGATCCTATATATCGAAAATGGAGCAAAAATTGCTACTATGGCTGTGGAAACCTACCCTCTTTGACTATCATCTGGCTTAGATTTAGTACTTAAGGATTGTTATTATGTGCCTACTGCAAGCAGAAATTTGATTTTCATTTCATGTTTAGCACAAGAAGGCTATGTAATTAGTTTTCTTAAGGACTATTATAATATTCTTTATGAAAGAAATAAAATTGCAAATGGTTTTCTTATTAACGATCTCTACCAATAACATATTGATGTATCTATCTTTAATATCGAGAAAAATGTGAATGCCATAAGATCAAAACGATCCAGGGATTATCCAAATAATAAGTATTTATGGCACCTAAGGCTAGGTCATATAGCAGAAGATAGGATTAACAAATTGGAGAAAACTGGACTATTGAGTCCATTGACTTTCGAGTCATATTCAATTTATGAATCATATCTTCATGGCAAAATGACCAAGCTCTCTTTTGTAGAACATGAGAAAAGGGCCATGGAACTACTTGCCCTAGTACGTACTGATGTGTGCAGCCTATTTGATGTGCCGACTAAAGGCAACTTTGACTACTTCATAACCTTCACCGATGATTTATCTCGATATGGGTATGTGTATCTTATGAGACACAAGTCTGAAGCCTTTGAAAAGTTTAAGAAATTTAGACATGAAGTTGAAAAGCAAACTAAAAAATCCATTAAGATTCTTCAATCAGATCAAGGAGGTGAATACCTTACTCGAAAATTCTTGGACTATCTCAAGTAAAATGGCATAGTCTCTCAATAGACTCCATCTGGAATACCTCAACTCAATAAAATTTTAGAATGGAGGAATCGAACCCCATTATATATGGTCCAATCCATGATGAGCTTCACAGACCTCCCCAATTTTTTTTGGAGACATAGTCTGTTAACTGCTATATATTTACTGAATAGGGTTTCCTCTCAAACTGTTCCTACCATACCGTATGAGATATGGCATGATAAGAAACCAAGTTTAAGTCATCTCAGAATTTGGGGTTGTCCAACTCATGTCAAAAGACAACAAGCGGACAAGTTAGACCATAGGTCCTTTAGAGCAAGATTCATTGGATATCCTAAAGAGTCATTAGAATATTATTTCTATATTTCAGAAGACCATAATGTGATTATGAGTTGGCATGCCAGCTTTCTTGAAAAATAGTTTATTCAAGATGGAGGCATTGGAAAGTAGATCAAGCTCGAAGAAAAAATCTCACAAGAGCAACAAGCTAAGGACCCCATGGAACCAAATCAAGTTGAGCCAATACAATCACTACCTCCTCTTTCTTGTAGATCAAAAAGAGTTTTCCATCCTCCTAAGAGATACTTAGGTACTATTTTAGAAAAAATAAAGAAAATATTCCTCATAGATAATGGGGTTCATGGTGATGATCCCAAAACCTATGACTTGACAATATCGGATATCGACTCCGAGAAATGGTTAGAGGTAACAAAGTCAGAAATTGACTCGATACACTCAAATCAAGTCTGGACATTGATAGATCCATCTGAAGGTATAGTACCTACTGGGTGTAAATGGATCTATAAGAGAAAGATTGGTGCAGATGGTAATGTGGAGGCATTCAAAGCTAGATTAGTGGCAAAAGGGTATAGTCAGTGTGAAGAAATTGACTATCAGGATATCTTTTTGCCAGTAGCCATGCTAAAACCCATCCACACATTGCTTGCTATTACAGCCTATTTCGATTATGAAATATGGCAAATGAACGTAAAAACAGTATTCTTAAATGGATACCTTGAGGAAGATATCTATATGGAACAGCCACTAGGTTTCACATCCAGTGATGTTGATCACAAAGTATGCAAGCTGCAAAGGTCCATATATGGACTTAAGCAAGCATCTCAGAGCTGGAATATTCATTTTAATGATGTGATCAAATTATTTGGTTTCATCAAGAAATGAGGAGAACCATGTATTTTCAAAAAGGATCAGTGGGAGCGCTGTTGTCTTTCCTCATATATACGTGGATGACATCCTCCTTATTGGGAATGATATTCCCATGTTGACCATAGTCAAATGTGGTTGTCTAATGAATTCTCCATGAAAGACCTAGGTGAAGCATCCTTTATTCTATGAATTAAGGTCTATAGAGATAGACCGAATAGGATGCTAGGACTTTCATAGAAGATGTACATAGACAAAGTGTAAAGAGGTTAGCATGAATACCTTCAGAGGGATTGGTATTCAGACATCTTTCTCAAGAAGATGTGCCCTAACACACCTGAGGAGATTGAACGCATGAGCAAGATTTTTATGCTTCTGCAATAGGGAGCCTCATGTATGCCATTTTATGTAAATGACCTGATATAGCCCATGCTGTGAGTGTCACGAGTAGATATCAGTTGAATCCAGGTGAAGAACACTGGACTTCTATGAAATGTATCCTTAAGTACTTGAGAAGAACTAAGGATATGATATTGATTTTAGTAATGGAGAACTCCAAGTCCAGGGGTATACAGACTTAGATTTTATATCCGATATAGATGATCGAAAGTCGACATCTGAGAGTTTGTTTGTGTATAATGGTGGTACTATCAGTTGGAAGAGTTCCAAGGAGACAGTAATAGCAGATTCTACCATGGAAGAAGAGTACATCACTGCGTCAGAAGCTACAAAGGAGGTATTTTGGTACAAGAAGTTTGCCACAGAGATCAGAGTGATGCCATCAGATGCCATTCCTCTATACTACGACAATAATGGCGCCATAATCCTTGCTAAGGAGCTGAGGTCTCATCAAAAATCCAAGCACATCGAGCGGCGATACCACCTCATCTACGATTACCTTGAGAAATGTTACGTCGAGGTTTAAGAGAGTTGACTCCACAGATAATGTGACAGACCCACTTTCAAAGCCATTGGGCCAGCAGAAGATCGAAGCCTACCTTGAAAAGATGGGACTTAGATTTGTAGCCAATTGGCTTTAGGTCAAGTGGGAGTTTGTTAGATATATATGCCCTAGAAGTCAGATTGGCTGACACTTGTAATACACTTCTAAAAAAAAAGTTATAATTATAATTTTAAATAATAAAATAGATTATTTTCTATCATAGTATGTATTTGAAAGTGTTTGTGATATATCCCTTGAGTTAATGGTTATGATAGTTCATATTTTCAAGAGTTGAAAATTTAAGATATGAATTTTCATTATTAACTCATAAAATGCTCCTAACCATAGGATTATTATGAGGATGGTGATTGATCTGAAGGTTGGTGTACGATCGCTTCTTTTAGATAGATGAGTCTTGAATCTACGGTGTAGAGACACCAGAGCGAGAGTATACGTACTCGTTAGAGAATGAGAGTACTGAGCATGACCACCTCGAGCAGTCATAAGGAAGTCTACCTTCTCGTCGATGACTGACTTGAAGCTGCAGTGGTGTGTCTAGTTTTTTGACCTGAGGTGCATTGATAGTTCATCTTCTGGGTGTTATAGTTTGACTACACCATAACTCGATCTCCTAGCTATTTGGAACCATGAGGTGTATGTTGGCTATAGCATGTTCATTATAGAAATTAGATTGCACAAATAGGGGATCTATCTACCTCGGTAGATGAGGAGCAGCCCTATGATGATCATGAGAATCAAGTCCATAAGTCTATGACCATGGCAGAGTGAAATAATAGAAAGAGTTTCTATTAGGATTTTCACATTAGACTTGAATCGAATGATTAATTCATATGACGAAAATTAGGGTTTGATGATATCACCTTAACCCTAATCCTATCAGGGCTCAAGATAGAGGAACTTAGTCACACAGGTAACTACACTGAGAGGTTCGCTTTTAATTCTGATGGGTTGCCACCATATGCTGCTAGGTGTCACTAGCAGATTTTGGGCGCAATTAGAATGATTTGGATGATTGATCATACTAGTTGTCTGAATTAGAAAAGTTCTGATCCATCAGAAGATGTTTTGATGATGTTGATGATAGATATCGTGACATATCCCATTACCATATGGAACTAAACCTAATTGGATCACACAAATAAGAATTTGGATCTGGATGTCATCAATTGGACTAATCTAGTTAAATTGATTTGAATAAGATTCAACTAGATTCAAGAAAATCATGCTAGCACACGATTAAGACTAATGTTCTTCTTTAACAATTATTAAAACTTACCTCGACTGAGCTAAATATATTTGGGCTCACTCAGAAACCTTTACTTGATTGACTGGAGCTTGTCCAGACCAGAAAAGGGTTGTCTTAATTTATAAGATAAATTTGAGATGACACCTGCCATTTTTGGTCACCTACTAAATCTTATTTTTAGACATTGCTCAAATGTTGACCTTGGACACTTAGACATCTGCCCATGTTGAAAGGTATATGTCCTCAAGCCAATCAAAAATTTATTTTTGGGCTATTCTTTATCTTCCAAACTCATGTAATGATATTTTAAAATAAGTAAAGATATTTATTTTATCATATGTAGTGTCTTACTATTTATTTAAGACTATGATGAACTCTATAAATTAAGGCTATGATTTTAGGATTATGATGAGATCATACCAGTGAGACCTAAAATCTTAAAATCATAATTTAAGCATTCTTGATCGATGGAACATTGAGTTGGGGATCAATATTTCTGGTAAAACTAGCACATCTTTTATATGCTCAATTGAGAGGGTGATTGATCTCAAAATCACTTGTGTAAGACACTAATACAAGGATGTGGGTGCTTATTAGAGAATGAGTTTGCTGAATTAATCCAAGTTGAGAATATCTAATGGAGTCTTATCTACATGTCAATAGATGGTTCTCATAGTGGAGTTGTGTATAATTTTTGGACTGAACTACCATAGAATCTTTATATATAATCCATATTTGGATGATTTCTCGATCATGTCGGATGATTTAGATGATATATGAAGGTTGTGAGTAGGACATGGATCGATCACTCTGGTAGAGGAAATAGCATCCTGCTGTTCAACAAATGATTTTAGGAAGATTTGATCAAGCTTGATGAAAATTAAAATGGTTTCTAATATTTCATTAAATGAATCATCATCATAGATTGAAGAAATGAATATGATATTGGGTTTACATATTTTCATACCCAAAGTCAGATTCAGAATGCAGGGTGATCAAAGGATCTAGTTGCATGATAACTTTCCACTAAAGAATACTTTTGGTATTTCTATCAAAATTTCATATCTTCTGGGAAGTCACGATATGTTGCTAGACATCAATGTCTTAATGGGTTTGATCAAATTAAAATTTTAATTTGATCATTAAATTGAAGTGTTCTAATTTCAACTTGGTAGGCTAGTTTTAACCTAAATCGGTTTTTAAGTTCTAACTATTAGGTCAATCACACCCAAACCCACTGTTGGCTAGATGTGGACCAATGGGCAATAAGAAGAATGATTAAGGATCTTTGGATTAGACCATGTTTGCAAGTGACATGCTAGCGCATGTAGCAAATCCAGCACCAAGATAGATTGGATTCGAATCGACTTCCGATTGGGCTATAAGGATCAATTTGAGCCAATTGGATTTGGTCTTTGAATTGGATTCTAGACTGTTGGGCTTTCTATTGGGGCATCACGTACTAGAATCCTGCATGCCAGAGAGTCTCTCTCTTGTGCATGGGAAGTCTTTCATGCGCAAAGAGTTTTTGGCACATGGGATTAAGTTGGTGCCTACCTTCTTTGACTTTTCCTCTTTCTCCATGTCGCATATTTTTTTAAATGAGCATGGACATCAGATATGGGGCACAAGATAGTCCTTCTTCAGATAAAAAACTCCATTTTCATTTTAAATTTTGTCGCCTAGGACTCTTTGTCGCCCAAGACTCCTTGCCGCCCTGGACTTCTTGCCGCCCTCTCTTCCTTGGCACCTCTTAGACCAAGTCAAAGTGCTTTGGAACTTTGACTATTCAAAGATTATCTCTACACCTTCTTGCTGAATGGGCATCCCATTTTAAAGCTATTGGATGGCCTTTTTATCTGATCTAATGGATGAAAATGATGGTGCCAAGAATGAAAGCCCACGACTCTTAATAAATAACTTACGTAGAATTAGTCTGAGAGTCCTTCTGCTTTAAGGCACCTCTTTGACTAAGTCTACATGTCATTATTATCTGATGAGGTGTGAGATTGGCTGAAGGGACATGAGATAATATTTTGAAATGGTGTGAGAAAATGTGTTGGCACCCTTACGTACATTATAAATAAGGATGCGCACCAAGAGTCCGGAAGGGGTGAAATTGATCTTTCTTTCTGACAAGAGTTTCTTCTTTGTCCAATTTTCTTTCTTCCCTTCTCTTGTTCAGACCTTATCCTTATAAGGATAAGAAGTCATCTTAAGACTTAGAGATTAGGAAGAAAAATTAAGAAGATAAGGAAAAAGAAAGATAGATAAGGAGAGGCAAGGAAGGTGACATAAAGGCTAAGAAAGGTCTTGCCTATTTAATTAAAGTTTTTATTATTAGAATATTAATTATATATAAATTAGAGGTGCTGATGTCTTGATCAAGTCTTCATGTGGATTAACATTGGAGGGTGAATATGTGGGCACCTGGTAGAACCCCTAACAGACTGCTGCCGACAATTAGGAATAATTCAAGGTTTAGCGATAAGAGGTATGTTCTAATACTTTCTTTTATATTGCAAATGCATGTTATATGATTTAATTGCTAATAAGGTTGTCTTAGGGTTCTGGTTTGGTTTGTATGATTTCATAATTTTGCTTTGAAATCCATGCTTTCACCCTATACACCATTCCTATCAGTGGTATCAGAGCAAGCCTTATTGGGTTAAATCATATAATACTTTGCTTATAATATGATGTCATAAATGAAAAATATGATATAATCTTTTTGTTAACATGTTATTTAAATGATGAGATCATATTTTTATTTACCATAATAAGATTATGATGTATATATTATTCTATAAAGGTTGCCCTGACATAGTGGAAAGTATTCACTATGTAATGATGATTGTCCTAGAATAATTATACATGTTAATATATATTTTATCAAAATTGATGCATTTATGCATTTAGTTTGATTTAAAATGTACATCGAGACCTTTTAAATCCCTCTTTAAAATTATATTAAGTTGTAGTGTAATTAATCTATAGCTGAATCAGTCGGGATGTCTAATTGATCAATCGATGTCTAGGATAAATGGTTCATGATTGGTACAGAGAACGTGATTTTTTAATTGATTCCATTATCTGACCTGATCAATTTATTGGTGTCTAAGAAAAGCAATGGGAGGAACTCCCACTTCTCTCCTACTAACCTGGTCGATTCGATTAATTTAATTCTAGATTGAAATGCTTAGTATTATATTCACTACATTAAGGCCTTCCTTCATACTAGGTTCTTATTATGTCCAGAACCATATTAGTTTTGTTATGTAACCACAAGATCTATCATGGAGAATGATGTAATATTAATCTAGTGCATTGAGATGCTTACAATATTTTGAATATACTGCTTTATTGTGTGACCATAAAAGAAGTTATATTTCATTTTGACTATATAGAAATGAAGGGTTCTATTTAAACTAAAACATTAAAGTTTGTTGTGCTAACACAAGGCTATTAATATTTTAGAGATAAAATTTTTTTCTTTTTGGGAGTTGCATAAAATGCAATTGGAAAGAGTTTTCCACCTTTAAACTTATAACAGGTTTGTTGTGCAACCACAAGACCTTTTATAAGGAATTAGGGTCTTATTCTCACTAAGAAAATCAATTAGAGGGTTATGGTTTTTTGATTAGTGGGAGACATAATTAAATTAAAATCCTAATTTAATTATGTTTGTCATCATGAGTTGTTTGCTTATGTATTGTTCTTTATTATGTAGATTAAATAGCTTTTTCACTTTCATTGTGTTCAATTTTGGATTCAAATAAATTGACTGGTCAAAATTATGTGGACAGACTAAGAAACGTAAAAGTAGTACTCAATCAAGAATAACTCTTCTATATTCTTGATGCCCCTGATCCTAAACCGTTAGAAAAAGATGCCACAGATGAAGATAAGTCTACATACAAGATGTGGCAAAATGATTTTTTTACTATTAAATGCATCATACTTGCCTATATGAGTAATGAATTACAGAGGCAACATGATGGCATGGACACTCAGTCCATATTGCTCAATCTAAAAGAGCTTTATGGAGAGCATAGTAAAACTGCTAGATATGAGATATCTAAGCAATTATTCCATGCAAGAATGATAGAAGGAACATCCATACAAAATCATGTTTTGATGGTAATTGACCTAATCACTCGATTAAGTCAATTAAGTTTTGTTATGGATGGAGAGTTAAGTCAAGATTTGATCCTACAATCACTTCTTGAATCATTTTCTCAATTTGTCATAAACTATCATATGAACAAACTAAATTCATCCTTGCCTGAGCTATTAAATATTCTCAAGATAGCAGAAAGCTATATCAAGAAGGATAAGGCTCCTCTTCTTCTTGTAGATGGGATCTCCAAGAAAAGGATAGGCAAAAAGGGTTTAAAAAAAAAGTTGAACCCTAAAGGTGGTATAAATAAGAAAAAGGAGATGAAGGTCTTCGGACAGACAACCTATTTTCACTGCGGCAAAATAAGTCATTGGAAGAGGAATTGCAAGGCTTACCTTGCAACCGTGAAGGCTGGGGCAAATAATGCACCAAAAGATATATATGAGATACATACTAAATTATCATTAAATTCTTTCATTTTAAATTCTTAGGTATTAGATACTGGCTGTGGTTTTTATATCTGTAAATCTTTACAGGGGCTGTAGAAAATTAAGAGTTTGAAGAAAGGTGACTTCAAGCTCTATGGTGATGGAGGAGAGTCTATCCAAGCAGAAGCTGTAGGGACAAATATATTGAAATTACCTTATCGAAAGATCTTAGAGCTTACAAATTATTATTATATGTCTAAGATCATTAGAAAAATTATATCTATACCCTTGTTATTAAAACAAGGTTATAGTCTTAATGTAATGAGCGAAGGTTGCTCAATCAAATATTCTAAAGAAAATATTTGTTTTGGCATATTTAGCAATGGTTCATTGACTCTATGTTTGAATGACAATATATTTCATTTTAATAAAAATAAAAAACGTAAGAGAGATGACATAAGTAATACTTTACTTTGGCATTGTCGATTAGGTCATATTAGTGAGGCTAGGATTAACAAGTTATACAAAGAAAAGTTCTTTGGTCTTTTTGATTATGAATCATTAGGAACTTGTGAATCATGTCTCACAGATAATAGGACTCCATTTAGTGGACATGAAGAAAGGACAAAAGAATTATTAGGATTTGTACATATGGATATATGTGGTCCAATGACAACTCAAGCCAGAGGAGGATACTATTATTTTATAACATTCACTAATGATTTATCTAGGTTTGGATATGTGTATCTTATGAAACACAAATCAGAACCCTTTGATAAATTTAAAGAGTATCAAAGTATGGTCGAAAAACAAACTGGACAATGTATAAAAATCGTTCGATCTGATCAGGGAGGAGAATACTTATCTAGTGAGCTTCTAGACTATCTTAAAGTAAAAGGGATTCTATCTAAATGGACACCTCCTTATACACCGCAATTAAATGGTGTAACCAAAAGAAAAAATCATACCTTATTAGATATGGTATGGTCCATGATATGCTTTACTGAATTACCTATTTTATTCTAGGGTCATGCCCTGGAGACCGTAATTTATATCTTGAATAGAGTACCTTCTTAATCTATATCTAGTACTACATATGAAATATGGATAAGTAAGAAACCCAATCTTAAGTATTTTAAGATACGGGATTGTCCAGCATATGTCAAAAGAAATTTTGGATATAAGCTTGATGCTAGATCAGACAGATGTCTATTTATCGGATATCCTAGAAAAAGTATAGGATATTTATTCTACCATCCTACTGAACAAAAGGTATTTGTAAGTAGGCATGCCACTTTCATGGAAAAAGAATTTATCCTAGAAAAGGACAGTGGCAGAAATATTGAACTTAGTGAAGTTCAGAAAAAATAAATAAAAATTTTTCAACCAAATAATTATATAAAAGAACCAGAACACATAACTCCTATCCATAGATCTCAAAGAGTACGACATAGACCTATGAGGTACGGGTTCATTATTGAGAAGAATGAAGTGAAGATGATGAACCTCTGACCTATAGGAAAGCAGTCAAAAGTAAGGACTCTGACAAATGGCTGGCTGCCATGCAATCCAAAATGGACTCCATGCACACCAACAAAGTATGGACTTTGGTGGATGCACCAGAGAATATAACTCCTATTGGATGCAAATGGATTTTTAAGAAAAAGGTTGGAGCAAATAGTCAAATTGAAACCTATAAGGCCCAATTGGTGGCTAATGGTTTTAGGCAAAAATAGGAGATTGATTATGATGAAATATTTTCACCTGTTGCCATGCTCAAATCTATTCGAATTATGCTTGCCATAGCAGCATACCAAGACTATGAAATATGGCAAATAGATGTAAAGACTGCCTTCCTTAATGGTTTCCTTGAGGAGGAGGTCTATATGTCATAGCTAGAGGGATTTGAGTCAAATGAGAGACCAAATCAGGTATGCAAGCTTAAGAGAACCATTTATGGATTAAAGCAAGCATCAAGGAGTTGGAACATCCATTTTGATGTAACAGTAAAAAAGTTTGGTTTTATCAAGAATGTGGATGAACCATGTGTGTACAAGAAAACTAGTGGGAGAACCATAGTCTTCTTGGTTCTATATGTAGATGACATACTCCTCATTGGGAATGATATCCCAATGTTGCAATCAGTCAAATTATGGCTATCAAATAAGTTTTTCATGAAAGATTTGGAGAAGCATCCTATATACTAGGAATAAAGATCTATAGAGATAGATCTAAGAGGATGCTAGGCTTGTCCCAATCTAGGTACATTGACTTAATACTGAAAAGATTCAGTATGGATGGGAGTAAAAGAGGTTACTTACCTATGAGTCAAGGCATACATCTCTCTAAAAAGATGTCTCCAAAGACACCTGAAGAGAGAAATAGAATGAGTTCTATTCCTTATGCTTCGGCTGTTGGATCAATAATGTATGCCATGTTATGTACAAGGCCTGATGTTGCTTATGCCTTAGGCATTGCAAGTAGATTTCAAGCTGATCTAGGAGAGGATCATTGAAAAGCTGTGAAAAATATTCTTAAGTACTTAAGGACTAAAGATATTTTTCTAGTATATGGTGGTTCTGATCTTAAACTAGAAGCATATTCTGACTCTAGTTTTCAATCAGACCCAGATGATAGCAAATCCATTTTAGGGTATGTCTTTACTCTAAATGGTGCAGCAGTGAGTTGGAAGAGTACTAAGCAGCTAACTGTAGCTGATTCAACTACTGAGGCAGAATATATATATGTGAGTGAAGCCGCCAAGGAAGCTATCTGGATGAAGAAGTTCATCACTGAATTGGGTGTTATTTCTGAAATTAAAAATCTAGTACCACTTTACTATGACAATACTGAAGCTGTTGCTCAAGCAAAGGAAC